>JAWNMS010000043.1:0-220000 GCA_035043785.1 Drosophila planitibia | reverse complement strand
AAACAAGTGAGAACGTAACGGGTGAACGGGCATAGCCGACTACGAAATACTCTGATACGATAAGTAAAACCATCTGATGACTGGTGCCACACAACAAATTGGCTGTGGTTTAAAATTACCTGTCTTTGAGGGAGATTCCTAGATTCATTTCAAATATTTAAGGGCGTCGGCCTAGCCTTAAAATTTTTGAAGATATGTGGCTTTATCGATGTGTGATTTTCGATTTTTATCGATTTCCTATCGTCCTAGTGGATGTAGCACTTAAATTTTGACACTTTGTCTAAAGTTTCAAGTCTCTATCTCTAAGGAGGGTGTCGAAAAAAGTTGTGTTCATACAGACAGCATGTCGGACATTACACAAAACCAATATACTGTGATACCTTCGATATCAGAGTATAATAAGAAACGCCTGCGACGACACCGACGAATAATAATAAGTATACAAACTTTGGCTATAACAACAACAACAATAACAACAACAACAACGCAAAACGTGTTTGCATAAGCAACAAATGTGGTGATTTTTTTTTTTTGGTTTTTTGTTTTGTTGTATTTGCTTTGCTATTGTGAGTTGACCAATTCAAATGTTCGACTTTTCAACTGGTTGGTTGGTTGGTTGGTTGGTCAGCTAGCAGTTCTTGATGCGATCGCCCTTCTGCGTGCGCGAATTGTTTGGGTGATTAAGCAAAGTTTTCGCAATGACTTGACGGGATTGGGAAGCGCTTCACATTATCAATGGTCGCTCACTTGCAGTTCACAGTTTTCCCCTTTTTCCCATTTCTGCCAATTAGCTTAGGTCGACGAGAGTTTATTTAGCTTAGCTGTGCCCTGCTTTGCCTTTGATTAAAGATCACTCTAGAAAGAGGTAGGGCAGAGGGGGACAAACCGACAAAAGCAGACAAGCAAACAAGCAGCAACATAAATAAATAATACAAAACAGAAAGCAGAACACAGAACACAGCTTACAGAAGATGGGCCCACAGCAAAGAAAGCCCCAATGATGAGCCCCCAACTGCAAAAACAAAACAAAAAAAATACAACAAAAAGAAAAAAACAACGCTTGGACAATGTTGTCTTTTGAGCGACGACCGGAAATGTGCAATAAAATTTGAATGTTTCTTTATTATTATCATCATCCCCATCATCTTCCGCTGCAACAGGCAGCAGCCCAAAGAGTCCCACTGCGATTATTGTTGTTGTTCTCGGTCCACTCCGGTCCGGTCTGTTATTTCATGTCTTTTTTTATTTTTATTTGCTACGCAGTTGCAACTGCGTCCACTCCACTCCATGAGGTATCGGAGAGCAACCAGTTTGTTGTTGGGCACCTTTCGTGACGCAGGCGCACAAAAATAATAATAATAAATTGCAGCCAGCGGTGACGTTACCAAAAACAGGACCACAACAACTGGTTCTTCCGTCACAGCACATCCACATCGACATCCACAACCAGAGGCACAGGCACAACGATTGCCGCCTCCAACTCCACCAACGCCAGCCAGCACGCCTCCTTCATTCATTCATTCATTCATGCGTTCGACGCCTTGGCGGCCAAAGAGGAGAACCAAACCAAACCAAACCAATCTGAACTGAACTGAACCGACAACGCTGCTCGAAATGTGCAGAAGTCGTTTGACGGGTTTTTTCTGTTTTTTTTTTTATATTTTTATTTTTGGCCTGGCTCCCCCTTTCAATTTGGGCTCCAAGACGCGCTTTCGAGTGGCCCGAGCGTAATTTTGAACTTTATTTTTAACTCCGTTTCCTGAGAGACGCAGCGACGCAAAACAGAAACAGAAAACTGCACTGTACGTAAAAATTGGAGTATGCATGTCTGGGGCGTTGAGAAGGGAAGGGTATACGCTATATGGTGCTAGTTGGTAATATGTTTGATGCCCACGCAGCACCTTTGGCTTCCCACGCCAAGCTCGAACGCAAAACCCATTTTGAATGCCGGGCACGTTTGCCCAGACTTGCGCATAGCGTTTTGCTCAGTGTAAACGCTCCACTCACACCAAAAAGCACACACAAATACACACACGCACACACTGACAAATTCCCATGATCGTAGAAAAACTAGTTTTCTTAACCAATTTTGATTGTGATTCGGAGTTTCGATTGTGTGTGTTTTTTTTTTTTTAGTTTTCTGGCTTATTCGCCATTGTCACTGTTTGTTGGGCTTTTATGCATAATGTGTTGTTGTCTTTGTGGTGCCCACCTCCTGGCCGGGCCTGTGTCTGTGTCTGGGTCGCTCACCGTTGCCGTCGCAAGTTCGAAAGCTCCGTTCGATTGAGCGGAAATTCATTGAAAAAAAAAACGAAAGACTTAGGCAACAAACTTGAACATGACTGCGACGCCGGCAGAATCCCCAACTCCATGTGATTCATGACGCCCACAACAGCGTTGCCCCTAATCAAAATTCAAGACAGAGCGAGAGAGATCGGTTGTGGCTGACAGAGCGAGAGAGATAGACGAAAACCGCAGTGAAACAAATTAGAGGATTAGAGTGAGAGCCATTCTTAAATTTATGGTCTTTAATTGAAATGCGATTTGGCCAGCCGAAAATATAAAAATGAAATCTTAAAATCAATATCAAATCCGATAACTTGTTTTCTAATGTCCAGTTTGCTTAATCATTGCAGAAACGCGCCTCACATCAAAAGAGCTGCCAACCGCCAAGTGGCGACGCGAACGTCGCCAACGAGCCGCCGCCGCCGAATATCAAGTTCATGATGCTGGCAGCGACAGGGAGCGTGAGCGGGAGCGGGAACGGGAACGGGATCGCGAACCCGACATGGACAGCCCCATTGATATGTCCGTGACGTCGAGCACGGTGAAGCATCAGCGCGCCTCGCCGCCGCCACCGTACCGCGAGCCACTGGCCGGTGCGGCTAGCAGCCATTGCTATACGGCCAGTCGGCCCAGCGTCATCACGCAAGCGCCGCCAAAGAGGGAACAGCCGGAGCATGTGCATCATCACCACCACTCGCACTCCAGTCGCGAGCATGACAATCGCAGTACGGGTAGGTTGCACCCCACAAACAAAACTCAGATTGTTACCAATTTTAATGTGCGCCTCATGTTTCCATGTTGCAGAGTCCGTTTCGATTTGTGACATCGATGAGCATTTTCGGCGCTCCCTGGGTCCGGACTATGCAGCGCTGTTGAAATCACCAACATCCAGTTCGCCCACACCGTCGCCACAACCACAACCACAGCCGCAGCAGCAGCAGCCGTCACAACCGGTGGTGGTGGCTATCAGTGGAACACCAATGCAGCAGATCTCGCCGCAAGGCTATCGTCAGCATCAGCCTACAACTTACCAGCAACAACATCACTCGCCGTTGCCGCTGTCACTGCCCCTGTCCAAGCTGGGATTGCCCATCGTGCACTCACCCACGTTGCACTCGGCACCGGTATCGCCACAGCCACAGCACGAACTGCCGCCGCCGCAGGAGGAGCCACTGTCCCTTACACCGCCGCCCGTTCGAGCAGCATCCGCATCCGCATTGACAGCTTGCACACCGCCGCCACAGCAGTTGACGCATCCGTCGCCGCTGTCGGCGACAACGTCAGGCGCCAGCCTAATTTTAGATATGCCCGTAGCGAAGAAAGAGAGAGCCCTGGACACGCCTCATCATACACCGCCCAGATATAATACACCACCGCCCGCCTATGGCAGCGTGCTGGCACCGTCGACGCCAACGCCAACGCCGCCCACAATGCCAGCAATAATACGTGTGAAAGCTGAGCCGGGATTAGCCGCCGCATCATCGACGCATACGCCGCCCGCCTCGCCTACCTCATCCACAAACATTTCGATATTCACCAAGACTGAGGCGTCTGTGGACGATCACTTTGCCAAGGCACTGGGCGACACTTGGAAAAAGTTGCAGGGACAAGGCAAGGAATAGACAGACAGGCAGACAGAGAGAGAAAGAGAGAGAGATGTAAATGCGAGGACCAACTCAAAATGCTGTTCTGATTTCAAACTACACAATTGATGTTTAAAGATCTCAAACGATGATGATGTGAAAAATTCTTCAAATGCGAGTGTATTACAAGTTTCTTATTATGATTTTATTAATGAATATACATAGATATGGAAAAGCGTATACGTACATGTGACAAAATTGGTATTCTTAATGCATAGTTGCATAGATAGACTAATCCTTAATATTATTTATATATATATGCATACATATATAGATGTATATATATTTAAATATGTGTCTATATATTTTTATATATTGATTTCATAATTCTAAATTGTGAACTTAATGTAAGCTTATGGTTATCCAAATGAATCCTATACAACTTAAAACTAACGAGTGACAAACAAACACACAGTACTCTCTAACATGCACTCTATTATTACTTAAGTGAAATCCTACAATAAACATTAAAAATTAAAAGAAAACCATTTTTGAGTATTTGAGTATTTTATTTTTAAAATCCGATATCGAGAGCCCGCGTGTTTTGCCAATTCAAACTATTAGAGTAATTTGAAACGTTCTGGCAACACTGTAGCTTGTACATAACGACTTGACTGACTAAACTATCGTGTGCAACTATCGACTGCCAGTGTAGCCACATTAAATGATATGGATATAAATGCTTGTGCAGCTGAGTTGCTAATAATAATAATTATTATTATTTATTACATGAGTAGCATTTATAATTACTTTAACCTGTAATTAATCTTAGTTAGAGGCATTTTTTGCATTTTTAATTCAAAAATGCTCGCATCATTGTAAGCCCATATTGTGTACCTATCGATATCGATAACACATTTATTGGCTGCCAGTGTGTACGCGTATTCGGCGAGAACGTACCATTGCAAAAACTAAACTTTCTGCATAAAACATAAAAAACATTAAGCAAATGAAAAACATTACAATTAAGCTATTCCATTAAAAGTTAAAATAGACGTACATGTGCATGCGTTGCGTTTAAAGTTACCAGTTCGTGTTTGTGTGTGTGTAAAAAGCCAAAAAAGACCGAAGGCGAACGAGGGGCGAAGACGAAGAGAAAATGTCACGCAAAGCAGCAGCGACAGAAAAAGAGTGAAGAAATTACATTTTGGGGGAAGGAAAAGCGCATGAAAACTCAACAATAACAATATTAAAAGACTCGCTCTGTGCGAAAAAAGGCGCAATTCCAAATCCACTGACAATGCTTGCCCCATCAAAACCAAAGAATTTGTATTGAATAGACATTGAGAGAGAGAATCGAAATTGAAAATAACGAGTTGTTGTTGTTGCTGTTGTGCAGTTGAGCAGTTGTAACTCAAGCAGGCTCAGACACCTGCAAACGCAAGGAGGAGCGATGAAAACAACTGAACTGATCCTGGGGAGGCGCCTAACCACCACCACTGTTCTCGTACAGTACTCGTACTCGTTCCTTGATTTGAATGTCGTCGTCGACGCCGTCGTCGTCGCTGGTGGGTTCTGAATTTGTACTCGGTTGCAATTGGAACTGGGATTGGGATTGGGACTGCGATAGCGTTAGCGATTTGCACTCCTCCTCATTGACACAATGCAAAGTTTGGACTCATCATGCCAAGAAGCAGATGTAAGTATTTCTTATTTGTATGTGATCGCAACAATAGAGAGACGAGAGCGTAGAGAGAGAGCACAATATAAAATTTTGTGGCACTTAAATCTTATTTTACATATTCACACAGCTATTCATAAATGACACGCTTAAGAAGCTAAAAGGCGACAACCCACTGAATGCGAGTGCTCAGGGCCTGACCCATGCCGTTGGCTCGGCCGTTCAACAGCAGTTTGTCTATCAGACGCAGACGCAGAGTTCACAGGCGTCGCCACAGCCACAACAGTCACTGGGTCAGCAACAGCAGCATCAGCAGCAGCAGCAGTCGTCGTCGTACCATCAATTACATCCGGTGCTCCAGGCCTCAGCATGCTCACCCACGCTTGCCATCAACAATAGCCAGCAACAGCAGGTGCCAAGTGCTCCGGTTACGGTCAGCGTGCGATCGTATGTGGAGCCAAACTTGCTGCAGGCGATACCTCAAATACCTGCCCAACCGCCAATCTGCATATTCGATGATGACGAATCGCCAACAGATTTGGGTGCGGGTGGTGGCAACATTGTCATACTCACGGAACAGCCGCACCATGGCACAGGAACGGCGATTGCGATAGCTCCGTCGCCGTCATCGTGCTCCTCATCGACAACGACACTGTCAAATTTGAACTCGATCACGTCCCCATCGCCGATAGTTCCTGATCTGTTGTTGTCAACGCCACCGGGTGTTAATTCCAGCTTAAATAATAATAGTAATAGCACCACCGTCACCAATTCACATATTTTCCAGCATCTGCAGCAACAGCAGCAGCTGCAGTCCCACAGCATAAGCAACAACAACAATAACAATAGTAAAAAAGCTGACAGACGGCCAGCCTCAAGTGGCTCAAATGCATCGTCGGGCAGCGGCAGCAGTCATCATCAACATCAACACCACCACCATCATCACCAGCAGCACCAGCCGCACCTCCAACAGTCCCAGCCGCATAACCACAATGTCCTCTCATCGCCCACATCGTCGCCAAGCAAGCGACAGAAAAGCAGCAGCAGCAGCAGTAGCAGCAACAACACCAACAACAATAACAACAAGGAGTGCAGTTCCTCTAGTCGCAACACAGCTCCAACGACCGCATCATCGCGTGCTGCCGCCGGAGCTGGCTCCAACAATGCTATCAATGCCAGTAGCAATGCACCATCATCATCCACCTCCGCCTCCACATCCAGCACCAGCAAGCGAGAAACGCCAACAAAGTTCTTTAATATACACGACAAAATCAAGGAGCTATATCTGCAATTGCTCAGCAACGATATGAATCACTTTACGGAAACCGGGGTAAGATTGCAAGCAAATTAATATGTACACCAAATAAACAATATTATTTATGAATTGCAGCTAAAGCAGCGAAGTCGCTCCTTTATACTGGAACGACTTGTGGAGTGCGAACGATTGAACACCATTGTTGTCAACCTGTATCCTGGCAATAAGGGATATTCCCTGGCCCTGCACTATGACGAGCAAGCTATGCTTAATCCACACACAAACGAATGGATTGTCGCGGACAGCACCCACCATCTGCACGGCAGCGAGAATGCGACCGACAAGAGCACCACCACCACCAGTCGGAGCAAAACGCAAAGCGCCGACAGCGATGCGAGTAACCCGTTCCGCACAAAGGCGAGACTGACCGAAAACAACGATGCCAGCGGCGGAGATTCAGCATCAGCGCCAGCATCATCGGGATATGGCCTGGTTGAGGTGCTGCGCTGGCCGTATGAGAACGATTTGCTGTTGCAGTGCATCGATCGCGAACTGCTGCCCGAGTTCCTCATGGATCTGCTGAGCGCGGACACCGTCAGCCTGAGCTCACCCCAAGATGGCAGCGAGGGGTCGCGGGTCTATGCCAAGCCCAGCGTCTTTTATGCTGGCTGTGTAATTGCGCAGATACGCGATTTCCGCCAGACGTTTGCCACCTCAACAAATATCTGTGATATGAAGCACATCCTGCTGCGACCAAGCAATGCAACGCTGTTCGCGGACGTGCAGCAGCTGGGCAGCTCCCTGGGTTGGGCGGGCGCAACGCCCGAGGATCGGCTGACCCTCGAGAGTCAACTGGTGCTGGCGACGGCGGAGCCATTGTGCCTGGAGCCAGATCCAAGCATTGGCCGGCAGTCAATCAATGCGCAGCACGAACGCCAACGCTTCAACTCGCACGAAATGCGCCGCCAAATGAAGAAGTTCACCCAGGTGGCCATCAATCGCAAGCGTAAGCTCGATCAGTTCACGCATCATCAGGGCCTCGAGCTGTGCGACTATCTGACGCGTCTGCGCCAGCGGCCGCGCACAAGTAGCAGCAATCAGGCGAACGCCACACCCGCGACGGCGCCCAGCAACAATCCGTTGGTGGGCGCCATGCTCTCCTCGTTCACGTCAAAGGTGCCGCGACGACCGCACGAGGTCATCCGACCCATAAGGCCGCCCACTCTCGACTATCCGGCGAACTTGAAGGTGCCCGAGCACGTCATCAGCGTGGAGAAATATGCCAAGACTTTTGAGCCACTCAGCGAGTTCAGCGATGCATGCAAGGAGCGCTGCCAGCCAAATTGTCGCCACAGCTTTCAGCCGCAACTCATCGAGGAATATGTGCTGGAGACGGAACGGGAGGCGAGCGAGGGACGGCGTGCTCTCTATCACATCAAGCTGTCAATTTACCAGCGTCCCTCCGATGCCGAATATCTGGGTGAGCTCTATGTGGATCGCGACTATCGCGAGGGCGAGCGCAACGGGGAGTCGTGTCGCTTTGCGCTGGGCACCCGGGTCCATGCGAATCGCTATATTCAGCAATTCCGCGAGATATTCACTGAGGAGGGACGCAAGGCTGTTAAAATTACGCATCTGATACCTGGACATGTGCCAATTGTTACCCACACTGGACTAACCAATGAGCAGCGATTGCTATTGCAGCAGCAACAGCAGCAGCAGCAGCAACAACAACAACAACAACAACAGCAGCAGCAGCAGCAACAACAGCAGCAGCAACAACAGCAGCAACAGCAACAACAGCAGCAGCAACGACAAGTCCAGTTTACTCAGCAGCAGCAGCAGCAACAACAGTTACCTGCCACAGTGCATCATGTGGCGCAAACGCATCCGAATGTCACTTTGTCCCGTCAACCAATTATCGCCAAGGCAGCCAACAACACGATTAGCATGCAGCAAACGTTTCGCCAGCAACAACCACTTGCCACCACTCAATTTAACGTTGATGGTGCACTTCAAATCCAGCAACAACAACCACAACAACAGCAGCAACAGCAGACGCAGCTTGTCAGTGGCAATAGCAATGTGGTGCAGCAGCAGGCGCCGCAACAACAACAACAGCATCAGCATATACATCTGCTTACCACCAGCGGCAATGCCACTAGCACCACCACACATCAGATGAGTCTGGGCAACGGATCGCTCGTACTGCTGCAACAACAGCCGCAACAACAACAACAGCAGCAGCAGCAGCAACAACAGTTGACCACAACCCTACAGCACTCGGGCATAACTATACAGCCAGCCAACATGCAGCAGCAAAAGGCAGCAACAGCTCAGTTGAACACGGCCATAGGTGCCAACTCCGCATTGCGCGCCCAGCTCAACTCCAATGTGCCAATTCTCGTAAGTATAATAAAGTTATCAATTTCGGCAAAAGTTCAATACTTTTATACTGATAGCTTACAGTCCGCATTAACACGTTAATCCATTTTGGCCAAGAGCTGTGATAAATACTTTTGCAATCTGTAATCGATCTATTTTGGCTTCAACTACCTCTTGCGAACCAGCTTAAGATGCCCAATAATTCTCAGTTTTTTAGCTGAATCAGTTATTGCCATTCAATTTATTATTATATTGAAATTCCCAACTAGAGAATCTGTCTGGTAGACAAATTAGCCTAAAATACAATATCGTATTTTAAAAAAATATTTAAAGAAAAACACTTTTTACACACATTAAGATTTTAATTCATTCCATGCAATTGATTATGGATAGATCGCATCTCTCATTCTATGCTATAACAAGTAATATTTTCACATTAGTTTGATGATCGCTGGAGACTGTCTTCCTTTGGTTTTCGAGTATTGCTTACCAATTAGACAAGGCTAGTCATCAATGAGTCAGGATTAACCTTTTAATTTATATGGATATATTAGTTTTAGATCACAAACACTAATTTATATTTATTTGCGCGCAGCAATCGCAACTGAAGACAACTCAGATTGTTAGCACACAACATCAATTGCTGCAAAAACAGCAACAACAACAGCAACAACAACAGCAGCAGCAGCAGCAACAACAACAGCAACAATTAAGTGCCTCAAATAACAACAACATCAACAGCAACAATAATAACAACACGGCCATGCATCCAAATCCTGCGATCAATGCTATATTCACCAGTATCATGAACTCTGCCAACCAGTACCAGCAGCAGCAACAACATCAGCAACAACAACAGCAGCAACACTGTGAGTCACATAATCATGTTTAAATTTCGTTGTCTGCCCATGCATATTTTATCGAATAATTTACTTACAGCGAGCAGCACACCCACCAGCAACAACAACAACAACAACTCGACTGCAACCATCAATATTGGCAGCAACACCAGCGGAAATAACGCCTCGACAGCAACGCTGAAAAACTCTAGCAATGCTTCGATTCTGAACCTGCTTAATAGTGCGCCTGCAGCCATGACGAGCACACCCGTTGCCAGTGGCACTTTTACCACCTCGTCCACTGGCCAGCAACAAACGTTGACATTGGTGCAGCATCAGCCCCAGCCGCAGCAGCAACAACAACAGCAGCAACAACAACAACAACCACAGCAGCAGCAGCAACAAACAGCGCCCACAAATGTTGATGCGGCTACAACCACCTACGTGCAAACGACTCGTGGAACTCCGACGCTGGTGCAGCGCAAACAGTCGTCAAACGAGGTGCTGCAGAGTTTGCTGAATCGCAAAATTAACTTGGTTGGCACAAGTGGGGCGACCACATTTCGCACTAACTCGGCGGGCAACCTGATTGCCGTCAATTTAAATCAGCCGCAGGGTCAAGCTCAGCAGCAGACAGTCGATGTTAGTCATGCTGTGCGCGTATCAATGTCGGCGCTTGCCTCGCAACTGGCCTCGCCACCGGCCGTCATGACGAATCCCACCACTGGTTATGGCGCCTATACGGTTAGCACGGGCGGCGTCTGCAGCAGCCTCAAAATACTCAATACGGGCCAACAGCAGCAACAGCAGCAGCAGCAACAACAACAGCAACAGCAGCAACGTCTACTGAGCTCGTTGCGCAGGGATAGTACAACTGGCCCGCCAAATGCCATTGTTGTCGGAATGGCGGCGCCATCGCCTGGCAGCGATTCCAATGCATCGAATGCTAGTGGATTTGCGGTACCCACCAATCTGTCATCGGCGTCTGGCGGTGGGGCGCTTAGTGCACTGCTTACCAATGCTGCCACACCATCGCCGTCCGGTTCGGATCACTCGCAGTCGTCGCAAACGCATCAGAATCAGGTGCTGCTCGATCGGCTCAGCAATGTGACATCGAATGTGTCCGCCGTGTCATCCGTAGCCATGCCGCACATGTCGCCGCAACAAGTGGGCTCAGTGCAGCAGCAACAGCAGCAGCAGTTTATTACCAAAACACTGGTGCACTCGCCCGCCACATCATCCATACACTCGCCCATGTCTAGTCCACACCCGCAGCCGTCAGCGTCGCCACAGCAGCAGCAACAGCAGCAGCAAACTGCCACGCTAAATCTGCAGGGCATCAATCTGTCGCAGCTGCAGGGCGCCATGGCAAACTTTGCTGGTTTGCAGAATGTACAGGTGCAGATTCCCGGCTTCACGCAGCCCATTTCGCTGCAGTTCTCCAACAATGGCTTGCAAGCGACATCAGTGCAGTTGCAGCAACAACAACAGCAGCAGCAGCCACAACAGCAGCAGCAACAACAGCAGGCAAACACAAGTAATGCGACTGCGAGTGGAGCTTTGGCGCAAGCGCAGACGCAACAGCGCAGCGTGTTGGTCTCTGTGCCCGTATCGCAGCAACAGCAGCTGCCACACACCATCACATTGCAGACGACACAAACGTCGCCCCAACAACAGCAGCAGCAACAGCAGCAACATCAACATGCCCCACCCACGGGCACCATTGTTAACCTGCCCTCAGGGATGTCCGGGACACAGGCGGTAGTTATTACAAATAATGCAGCTGCCAGCTCGGGTGGCAGCGGCGGAAGCGGCAGCAATGCCAGCGGCACTGGAACGACAACGACTATGCTCACGCTGCCCATTGGTGAGTGATCCAAGTAGCAACTAAATACGCGTGCTGCACTCTTTCGGCTGCGACTCTCGACTCAAGCTTGAGAGCACCACAGAGACGTGTTGGCCGCGACAGAGCAGCTATGCTTTTAATACTTGTTACGATTTTAATTTATAAACTACACACACAAATACAATGATGTATTTATATATATACATATAGATATATATTATATATTTACCTATTTTATTGAACATGCTTAATTTTGTTCTTTTCTGTTTCTGTTTTCTATTTTTGTTTCTTCGTTTCTTGTTTACACAAACCCGTTAACAACTCGTTTCGATACACTCATGCAACTAAACTGTTTATATGTTTTTGTGTTTAACCCATGCCATCAGTTTGATACATTCACCGCCTAACTGACCCTTAGTCGGGGCCATCGGTGGCAATTAGTTAGCGTCTATCTGACCAACAGATTCATTGTAACCTAAAACAACAACCAAAAAAAACTCCCCGCACACCCGTTCTGCTTTCTGTTTACAGCTCAACTAGTCGGTGCCGGAGTACAGAAACTAAATCCTCAAACTATACGTACCTCAAGCGGTGGTGGTGTAGGTGTTGTCACAACAGCAGCCACCGGTGGCATCCAGCCTCGTCCGCGCAGCGTTCAGGTTGTTGGTACCAAGCAGCTGACCAGCAGCCGACAGCTGCTCACCACACAACGTCAGATTGGCGGCTCAACGTTGAAGATCGCGTCAGCGACCGTGAATGGTAGATGGCAAAATCATTTATTCCGTAATGAATAACTTAACTAAACAACTGTATATTCTTGCCCGATATAGCCAATGCCGTCACTAATAGTGCCAACCTTAGTGCTGGGCCCATTCTGATGTCTGGGCAGAAGGTGCAACTGAAGACCGTCAAGGCGCCAACGCAGCAGCAACCACAACAACAGCAGCAGCAACAACATCGAATACTCAACCAGAGCACTGTAACGTCCGGCTCCCAGGCGCTGCCCAGTCCTAGCCAGGTGGCCCACCCACAGCTACAGCATATACAAATCGCTGGCCGTGCTGTTCCAGCAAATGCAACTGTCATGAACCAGCGCACCTTGACGGCGCTGGCGGTGGCGAAGCAGCAGCAACAACAGGCAGCGGTTAATCGACGGCGCTCCACCACCGATGCGACCAAGTAATGGCACTCAGTTTCCCCACTGCATTGAGTGAAATGTGAGATCAGCTTCTCCATCCTAGCCTAGCCACAGGAATACTGTTTGCAATGGGAGCAGTACTTGCTAATATTGCAGTCATAGCGATCTATTAATTTTTGTTAATTGAGGAGAGGAGACAAGTAATAAGGCTACGCGTTGTGTATTTGCATGATATTATAGTTTATGTTTACAACTTATTAAATAGCACTACTAGCATACATTGTATACCCATATATCTGCATATATATCTTTTGATGTGTATAATCGTAAGTGTAAATTATGTGGGCTGATAGAGTGCTCAAGCCGTATGAGATCAACACAACAGCTCATTTAATAACGCCAACCTCTAGTGAGTTCGTTGAATTGGCATCATCATCTGAGTTGAGGATGCCAATTTGGCGACAGTTTAGGTGAAGCCGATGGCGACTGCAATTGTCTGTGTCCCTTGCAAAAAACTACTGCTAAACTACAAAACGAATTAAGTGTAAAGCTCTTATTAATATTTATCTAATTGTACATATTAATTGTTTCATATTAACGTGCGCCGAAAAGCCATTTAAAAAAAAAAAAACAACAAAAAACAGCAAAAAAAAAAACGAAAAACAAAAACAAAAGAATGTCTTATCAGTTTGGCTCTCCCAACTCCAATTTGTTATACCGTAAGACTAGCTATGTAAGCGTGCGTGCTAACTTTAAGCTTAAGCAGTAAGCCAGAAAGGCCCTCTAATACAAATGGAAATAAACAAAAAATAAGAAATCAAAACAAAACAAAGCAATAATAAGGAAAGAAAACAAAATGTAAAATTTGTAATTGATTGTAAAACAGAAATTAGGGCTAACTATTACGATTTGGATTAGTTATGAAGGTATGAACAGGTGTAATGGTTCATATAAATATAATAAATATACATATGCATATTGTACTATTATAAATATTATTATTGTAATTCTAATTATTATTGCTAATTATTTAAATGCTTAACCTAATTTTATTAAAATAAAAAAAAAAACAATTTTAGTTTGTATTGAAAACCAACAAAAACAAATTAGTACTCGTACTTCCTATGGCAATTTACAAAAAGAAAAGCAAAAAGAGAAAGAAAGCAAAAGTAAAAAAAATATGTGTACAATTTATTTGTAATAGCGCAATGTATATCGAAAGGAGACGAAGAAAAATCGGCCGAAATTAACCATCATTTTCATACATACATACACATAGGCAACTAAGTAGTTCCGAGCTGAAAATTATCGCTAAATATATATATATATATATATATATATATATATATATCTATATATACAAATTTGTTTTTGATCTAAGACCGTCTTTGTAGCATGAAATTATTTATTTAAGTATTTTTTAATTTTGTTACAACTTTTGCTGTAATTGTAACTGTTCGGCAAAATTAGCTTTTCTGTACAACAAAATTGCCTATTTAATACAAATACCCTAACAATTAATTTAATGAAAAAGAAAAAACAAAAAACAAACACAGAGATACCCAACTATACACACACATACACTCAAAAGTAATTTACTCAATGTTATAATAAATGTGATTTAAGAATGAAAACATGGTACTACCTAAAAAAATTATAAATGTTACGATAAAAACCAGGTAGTCAAGGCAGAAAATGCGCACGAGTCCGTTTTCTGGAGTTACTCCAGAGCAAAAGTGAAAAGAAAACAAATGAATAAATTAAATATAATTACATGAAAGTAATGCGGAGCAATCTAAAGAAGCATAAGATATTAAATAACTATTAATATAAATGTAACTTCAATTCAATAACTGCTTATCTAAATACCTGACGTAGAATTTTTTCATTTAAAACATAAAACCAATAATGTTTCAAGACAAAACGATAATTACTTTCGAGAGAACTGAGATTAAGCGCTGACAAACGTGTCACTCATGGATGGATAGCAAGCAAAGGCATCTAAGAAAGACTTATAATAAATCAATAATAAAACAGTCTTGTTGTGTGAATGTAGAAAAGCAGTGTGTTTATTTCAATGCAAGCGCAGCATATTGCACCAGTTTGAATCGTATTGTATGTTATTGTGGAACACATCCGAGATATTGTTTATTGCATATATAAATATAAATATATCGTTTACTTATGACAGCTAGTCGATATCACGGAAAAGCAATAGATTTGCATAGAATCGCAGCCCCTCAACGGATTCATCGCGGCAAACTTTTCCCAATCGCTCGGCGACCAAAAGTCGCTCCTTAGCTAGTAACAGTGATATGCCCAGTTGCTTGGCAAGCTCCTCTACGGCCAGGGACTCGGCCTCACGAACTTTCTCCGATGTGTCAATGGCAATTAGTTCATCATCTTGGGACTCCAGCTGCAAAACCATGGCACCGCTCGGAAATCGGCGAAGTTTTATGGGACCACTGAGCTGCTCGCAAGCGTGGAGTAAATCCTCTGGCGAGAGTAGTTCAAAGCCACGAGCACGATTTACGCGACAATATACATCTGCCAGTGACATCATACCACCGTGTTCCTAATCAACATCAATTTAGAAAGCAATTAATCCAATTTGGTTATTAAGAAATGGTGATTTGAGCACACTTACTTCAATGGGATCGAGTAGCATTTCGCAGATTTGCTGAGCCAAACTATTGAAGTACGCCGTATTGCTGGTAAAGTTGTCGCGCGTCACCGGATCATCAATGCCCAAGCTGAGCAGATAGGACTTGAAGCGCACCGTTTCGTCATCGGATATCTCACCTTTTTGCTCACGTATTTTGCTGCTAATATTCTTGGACAGACCCACCATATCCTTTGCCATGGCCATGAGAACACTCAAGTCTTGAAAAGCAAGTGCTATATTCTCGTCCGTCGCCTTGGCCTTTGCTTCGAGATTACGTTCTATGCCGCCAATACCCGTTCGCTTCTGAATCCTCGCGAGCCTATCGCTAACATTGGCCACAGACTCGGCTCCTCTCACTATCGTCTCGCTTGTCAATGAGATTTCCCAGACGCGTGCGCTCAAAGTCTCTCGCAAGGCGCTGTGAAACTCCACGCTTAGTCCGTTCTTGCCTGAAAGCTTTATGTGGGCAGCTCGACTTGTGTCCAGTGGACCAGGAGCTTTATCTGGATTGGGCGGTCGCAAGTGCATTATAATACGCGTTTTGCGTCCAAAGAAATTGGAGGCTGTTGTTTCCTCACTGAGAGAGACCACATAGCTAAGTGGCAGGCATAGAGTCATGGCAGCTCGTGCTATTTCCCCTGGCCTGCCCCAGAATAGCCTGTGTGTGGTAAGCACCACTTCCCCATCCTCGAATTCCGTCTGTAATAAATGCGCACAATGACATTGTGGTAAAATCCAACTGGTGCAGAATGTGATTCGATATTAACCACCTTTTGATCGCCATCGTAGATTTTGACATTACGGTCGCGGCTTACAAAGGTCTCGCTTTCCACTAAGCGAGCCTCCTGGTAAGCAAAGCGATTCATTGCTTAAGCTCCTAATTAATAAACTTCTATATTTGTTTTGATTTTCAACACTGTTGAGTACCCCTTGTGTGCGTGAGTGAGCAATACAGACCTGTTCACTCTTCTTGCTCATCAGTTGTCAAATAGTGTTTACCAGCACTACTTTCCAGTGTATGCATACATCAAGTAATTATTAAATTTCTGCATCCCGATGACAATATCAGGACCAAAATAGAAAGTTCCAATTGGCGCCATTTATATTTTGAAAAACTGTTAAAAAAATGAATTTCAAAATACTCTAATTAAATACAATTTATGTTTCTGTAGTATGAAATTTTAGACACATTATTTTCGCTCTCTTATAATTTCTAGTGTGGAAACACATAAAATAATACCTTAATCTAACATGCGCTATCGATAGCTAGTAACTGAAAATATCGATAATATCAGAGGTGTTATCATGTGCCTCCAATAGCAAAAATTTTCATTTGTTGCTATTTTATGTTGTTTTTGTGCTTATTTTTGTGGTAATATTCTAACAAAACTTAAAATTTGGAGATTCCAATGCAAAATATGTCATCGTTCGATTGAATAAGTTATTTAATAATGCAGCAAGGCGTAAATTGAAAATTGTACGTTCACATCGATCACCGGATACGGATTACTGTAAAGCTTCGACCACGAAATTTTATGTATCATGATGGCGACAGCCACAGTACCATCAACCGAGGCGAGCAAAATGCTTGAGGCTGCATTACAGCAAATGGATGGCATTATATCGAATTCAACAACAGCAACAGTTGGTCAACAGCAAACCCAGGCCCAGATTCAGCCAGGATCAGCAACCACAACTTCGCTGACCAGCTTCTGCGAGCGTAATTTGATATCTGCCACAAATGTGTTATCAACAGCTAAAACATTGGCGCTGGCACTGCAAGTGAGTCAGAGGCATAGTTCATACATTATATTATCACTGAAACTATTTATGTAGGTTGGTGTGGCGGCGCCCGCTCCCGACCCCGTAACCGCGTCAATAATTAGCGATTGGCTGGAGACGCATATACCGCGTCAGGACTCTGATGAACGCATGCGTCGCTTGCAGCGCGATAAGGAAGGATTGGCCCTGCAATATCAAATGCTGGCGGAACGTGTTTCCGAGCAAGCGGACAGGATCATTGAGCTGGAGGGTTTGCTAACGGAAAAATCGCAGCAGCTTTGCAGCAAAGAGGATCAGCTGCAGCGACAAATGATTTCGCGATCTGCGTTGGAGACACAAAAATTGGAATTAATGAGTGCCTTAAGTGAGCTGAAGCTGCATCGCACCGCGCTGGAGTGCGAAAACGAGCAGCATATCGGTGAGGGCAGCGGTTGGGGTGACGGGAGCAGCATGCCGTACGGCAGCATGGGCAACATAAACCAAAAGAACTACACAACTGACGGTGGCACAATGGCGCCGAAAACTCCACCCTCAGCCTTGCGTCACCAGATTAAACCACAATTTCACAGCTTGCCCAGGTCCCATGGCGGTGCCAGCAAGCAGGCACATCGCCTGCAGACTAACAACAATAACAATAATCACACGCTCGACGTGAATGCAAACAGTAGTGGGAAACAACGTAATGTGGCTTTCGCAGCTAACGAACAGATTGTAATTGGCAATAGTGTGCAGAATGATAATTCTTTCTCCACGGAGAACGACATAGACAAATACTCAGGTTTTAGATCCCAATTGCAATCGACGCCCTCGCCAAAGTTGCGCGAGCGTTCTGCGCGCGGATTGCGTAACATTTTAGGCAAACTACGACGCAGCAACAGCAGCAACTGTGAACTGACTGCATTGGAACAAGCTGAACCAGAAGAGTTTCGTCGTGGTGGGGCGCGTGCAACGGCAGGCGGCCGCATCGAATGGGGTGCACAGACTCCAATGTTCACTGATGCCGATAAGCATTACAGCACCTGGAACCCACAGGAGGTGTGCAACTGGTTGGCGCATCTGGGTCTAGGCTATTATCAGGATAACTGTAGGTGTGTATGCCTAAAATATTCTTCCTTTTGTGATATGAAGGAATTCTCGAATCATTATTAACATATCCCCCAAACTGTATTATGGTTCAACAATATTTACATATACATTTTTATATATTTTCTTTAATGGTTATTTACAGGAAATGGCTGAAATCAGATCCGAGCGTATGCTTCTTTACCGCTTCGCCGGTCGACATCGAACGTGAACTGCATCTGAAGTCAATACTGCATAGGAAGAAAATCATGCTGGCCATTGACGACGTAACGCAGAAGGAGTTCGATGAGCTGACGCTCAAGGCTGCCTGGTTGGATGTGGGCTGGGTGCTGCGTTGGCTCGATGACATTGGTCTGCCGCAGTATAAGGATCACTTTCTGCAGGCCAAAGTCGATGGTCGCATGCTGCACCGCTTAACACTGGAGGATCTTTCGCAATTGCATGTCAGCTCGTGCTTGCATATCGCATCACTGCGTTGTGGTATTCTTTGCATGCGAAACGTTCGCTGGGAAGCCGATCGTCTGATTCGTCGCTCAACCAAGTTGAGTGAGCAGAACGATGATGCTATCAGTTCCGATAAGGAGAGCGTAGATCTGTGGACGGCCCACCGTGTCATGGAGTGGCTAAAGACCATAGATTTATCAGAGTATGCGCCAAATCTACGCGGTGCTGGAGTCCACGGCGCATTGATGATCTACGAGCCGCGATTCAATGCCGATTTGTTGGCCGATTTACTCTCAATACCGCCGAGTAAATCCCTGCTTCGTCGCCATTTGGCGATGCATTTTAAGGAATTAGTAGGACGAACAATAATACATGGTAAACGAGATGCCGAAGCAGCTCCTGGCTATCTGCCACTGACGATCACTGCCAAATTGAAGCCACCGAAACGCTCTCAATTTACTCTCAAACGTCGTAAGAGCACAAAGGGGCACACTGATGTCGATTGGTTGGATTTTGTTTGCCCAATGAATGCCGTTGTGCCTGCTCTGTCAATATCAGAGGGGTCTAAGGATCACGACGGTTCGTTGAGCTCCAACTAAACGGTGCGAACTATAACGCATATAATATTACGCGTAAGATTCTGATAATTATTGTTAATTTAGTTTTAAGTACACGAAAAAACTGATTACCCGAAAACTGATGAACTAACGAATTAAGCAACAACCAAACAAACAGACTTACAGACACTGAACTGTATTTGCAAGAATTTATCTTGGCACGGGATGTGACGCCAAACTTGAAGCAATTTTTTGTTCGTTTCGATTTATCGAACATTTATCAATTACGTATTAACCATGCAGGCAGCTAAATGCACAAACTACTAATACATACCTTTTTGCAAATTGCACTTTATTTTATATAGACATACATATGCACTATTATTATATTAACTAACAATAAGACGACTTGACCATTAACGTCTTCCAAAGTATGCTTAATGATGGAAAACTGAAGTATTTTGAAAGAGCATATTACCGACCTGGAAAACAAGCCAAAGTCTGGCATGACGCACAATAACTGAGTTTATACATTTTTTATACTAACACTGAATTGTACGTATTAGCCCGATATTTAACAAGTAAATAACGCCTTATACATTTTGTAACGAAAATGAAATTCTTAATGTGTCTTATTTAATTTAATCTCGAATGGAGTTAATTTGCGGGCCCATTAGCTACTTTAGGGTGTGATCTGATTCAAAGACATATAATTTTGTTAGATATTTAGTTTATTGTTAACAATAACATGATTACAATGCTATAATTGCTGAACGACTAGAGGCACGGCTATTAGCTATATAAAAAAACAGCCAGCTTGGACGGAATCAACATATGTAGATGATTGCTGTCTTGTCAAAGCTTGTTCGCTTTCCTTGACCAATCCTTTCTTAAATCTATCAATCTTTGGCAGTGCTTTCGGAGTAATCTTAGTAAAGCTCGTGATGTGGCCGGTCCTAAGTGCTGGCCTGGTTTGCTGCAGTCGACACTGTGCCCAAATTCTCAACACCCAAGCCAATTTGTCCGGCAAGTATATTCTCGAGGACGCTGTGCTGGCTGCGAGCATCGCTATCTTTCACCTGATGTTTGCAAAGATCACTCTCCGGTATGTGATCCTTCCAGTTGCGGAACAGATAGCGCGTAAACTTCTTCAACTGCCTGAACTTACAGTATGTGGCACCCTCGGCTGATTGCAGTTGCTGCGTCTGTATTAGAAATCCCTTTTCCTTAAATGTCTTTTCTAGTTTTTCGCGCTGTTTTGAGCGTCGTGACGATCGTCGCTTTACCGCAGCCACAGTCACGGGCATCGGGCTCTCCATCGACCGATGCTGATCGTTAGTATCCATTCGTTTGTGGCAATCTTCTGGTGGATGCATGGGGCTATGAGAGTTCGAGTAACTAGACGGACTTTGCGGTGCGACTGGCACTAGGCTGCTGGATAAGAGCAGAGACGATGTCGGTGATTCGGATGGTATGTGCAGCAGTTCCAGGCTGAGATCTGTCGAGGGTGGTGGTATATCTATATAGAGTTTGTCATTGCTGCCATTGGTTGGATTTAGCGGTTGGTGTAGTTGCTGCTGTTGTTGTTGTTGCTGCTCCCTCGAGATAAATTCGTAGCCACGCATTGACCTGTCACCGGTGCCATTATAATAACGATAGTTGCCCTCCGCATCCACCGACAACATCTTCTTTTCCTGTAGCGTCGGCTTTGCACCGCCCGTAAACTTAAACTTGCAAATGCTGACCTCAGTGGATGGACTGGAGCTGTGATCCGCCTGCATTGGCGGTATGAAGATCGCAGAACGTTTACGCTTTCGCATCGTAGGGGCAGTCTCTATCGATTGCTCCAGTGGCTCACGCTTGTCCGCTGTGCTGCTGCTGCTGGTGGTGACGGTGTTGGTGGTGGCAAAGAAGCCATTTGGGATGGGTATCTTTAGGGCTAGCTGGTTGTCTTTTTCGATTGTCTCCAAGGGCACACCTAAGCGGCAATTTTCCATTAGCTGCTGGTAATACAAGCCCACAGGTTGTAACAGCAACTTGGCAGAAATTCTGGGCTTCTCCTCTACAGATAATTTCAAATCTGCCGGCCCAATAGCAATATGCTCCACGATCAGCGGCGTCATCCGATGCGAGGAACTGCCACATTCTGTCGTTGATGTGGTTGCATTAGTTACCGTCGATGGTTTGTCACTATCGCCGCTGGAGATTGAATATCGATCGCTGGACCGATCCCTCAGGCAGAGATTTAGAGGCTCCTCTGACGAAATGGTGGACACCCTGCTGGACACAACTCGCTGTGTGGGCATCGGTGCAGTTACTGCAATTGGAGCAGGCGAACACTTCGGCTCAACGACTGGGAAATGCTCCGCTGCTGGTATAATTGTGCCATAGTTTTTGTAGATCAGATGACAAATGTCCGCCTTTTTCGGTTTGCGACCCCGTCGTGGCTTGTAGTTGTCCAGTGTGATCTCGCCCATGTATGGCAGATCGGCATATTTGATTGCATTGCGCTTGGAGCTGGACACTGGCTCAGCCACTGGCTCCAGTGGCCTTATTGAAGTTGTTACGGGCTCCACTCTCGCCGGTTGAGGTGCCTTACCGGATTCCTGCGCTTGCTGCTGACGCTCTGCGCTGCGTTGGATCTCTGCGATCTTTCTCAGCCAGCTGCGCACATTCTCGTGCGACTGGTTCTGGGGTGGGGGCGTTGACTTTACAGGGGGCACAGACGGAACTGTTCGTGCGTTGGACAGGTGGCGTCTCTGGGTCGCCTCATAGTGGGCAGCATACTCTGCCGGCAGGGCCTGATGATGGAAACGTAGTTTGATTGCTCCCGTTGGGGTTGAGCGCTTTTTCGATTTGCTCTGACGAGCTACTCGTTGCTGTGTTGGTGGTGTTGTGCTCACCTCCTGCACCTGGGGCTGTCTCTGCATTTTGCGTGCATTCATCAAATTGGCCTTTAGTTGTTGTTTGGTGAGCGTGCTGCATGCACCATTCTGCACGGCATGCTCCTCCTCCAGGGTCTTGCGAGCCAGCAGTGTCTTGAACGGATAATCCTGATCTTCATCGTGAGGGTCATTGCTGGCGCCATGCGAGATCAGTGGATCATCCGAGCCCTGCAGCAACAGCTTGTTGCTGTTCAAGTCCAGCCGCATATGATCATTCACTGGCGTCACCGGCCAACCGCGATCCGGATCCAGTTTAATGCATGGCAGCAAACTGTGCGAAAGGTGTTGTTGTTGCTCGAGCTTGTTGGCAGCTGTGCTCGAACACATGTGCACTTTGTTGTTGTTGCTGTTGTTGTTGTTGTTGCTTATGTTAACATTGTTGAAGGCCATAACCTCTTCCCGTGTGAGATCCTCCATGTTTTACTCTACATTGGGATGAAATGAGTATGAGATTAGTTGATTAAATCCATTCATGACTGCAATCTGTGCCATATATGGCATAATTGCAACTTGCTTTTTTCTCATGACCCACACACACACATGCATATTTCTCTTTTGCTGCTTTGAAACACACGCCGGCAGAAGAAGTCTCCGTCGCCGTCGCCGTTAGCTGATCGTATCCGTATCCGTCCTCTATCGGCGGTGGCGGTGGCAACACGGGAATTCTATTTAAATGCTCTGCGAACTGGCAAGTGTTGTATCTCAGCTATACACACAAGCAGCCACTACACACACACAAGCACACACACACACACACACACACACACACACACACACACACACATTCATACACACACACACACACACACAGAGCAGAGAACGCAAACGCATATCGCTCGGAAACTGAAATTTTGTTTTTGTGCATGAAATTCGATTCCCTTGAGCGAAAGTATGCCCATAAAAGGCTTAAAGCATGCAGATATTTTCCGATGCGGGCACAAAAATGTTGGCTTTTTTTAATTATTCATGATTAGAGTAATATCTGCCCCAATCATAATTAAGTGTGCTTTACATCTTTCTTTTTTTTACCTGTTAAGTTTTGTTGCTTTTGAAAGTGGGTAAGATAAAATCTTAGATATTTTTGAGTCAGGTACTGTCCAGTCTAATTCTTAACAGTATCGTGTAGATAGCCACGTTGTTTCTTGCATTCGATTCACGCGTCTATCAAACTGGATCGCAGCAGCACCGCCACCGCGCGCGAATACATCGTGTTGACATCCAAAACTCAACTAGTTGCGGGAAAGTCACGAAAAGCATCTTTTTTTGAAAATATGCTCCTTAGATGGATCGCAGCCGCGAGGCGCAGACGCAGACGGGCTGGGGGTGAGGATGCGGACGCGGAGAGCGAAGCAAACCAAAGCAAAGCAAAGCACGCCCCGCACACAATAGAAAAAAATAGCACGGACGCGAACGGCTGCTGAGCAAAGCCAAATGAAAATCAAATCAAATTCCTCTGCTCCGCTCTTCGTATTCATCGACCAGCGTTGTGCGTTGTCGTGCCTGTATTTAACGCCAAAGACGAAGATATTTCGTGAATTCATTTTTAGAAAAATTCAACTTGTTGCCGCCGCGCTGCTTTGCGGCCATAAACCAAGCAAGCAACCAGCCAACCCCCAACCCTCGAAGAACGCAACGCAAAACCAACAAACAACTAATTGCACTACAAATATCCTGACGGCACAATACACTGTTCTTAGGGCAATCAAAGCAAAAATATTTTGTAAAAGGCTAACAAGGCTAGCTCTAAAAATGTGGAAACAATTTCTGAATATTTAACGAAGCTTTTCAGTAATATAAGTGTTAAGCAGTTGTTTTGATGCGCGTATATGTAACGAAAAAGAATTTCAACATTCGTGAAACCATTATACTTCATTTCAATTTTAAAAACAGTGTGCTAACACGGCAGAAAAATAGAATAATTCGAAAATTTGTTGTTGCTTTAACTAGATTATTTCATTCATGAACATTTTGTTTTTGTTCTTTAGTCCACATATCATTAGTGGCAAATACTTAATGGTTTTTTATCAACATATTTGGTTATATTTTACATAATAGTTATTCTGTAAAAGGATCCCTAAAAAATATATACAAAGTGCAATAATAGTTATTTAATGTTAATTATTTGCATATAAAAGTACTTACTTGCGAAATGTTCGCAATAAGTGCAAATTATGTAGGGTATTATTTATTCGATCATTTACAGTTAAGGAGACCAAGAGAAAGGTCCTAAGTAAGATGATCAGCAGCTGCAGCTTTCAAGGTATGCAAGTTTCCCAAGTTCTTCATACTACGCATAGGTGAATGGCTAAGATTATGGTGTTTATTAATAGCATCCGATGTCCGAGACTTCAGGTTAGGGCAATTGAGATTTGCCTTGCGTCTTGCATTTGCTGTATGGTGTATGAGTATGCGTTTTTTTGAGCGGCGTAGGTGTTTATGTATTAGTGTATCTGGCGGCTTATTAATTTCCGAAAAGTAAAAACGCCCTCAAAATAGATGACTGTTTGCGTTTGTTTATTTCGGGAATACTTGCATATGTGTGTGAGTGCTTGTGTATGTGTGTGCAACCGTGTAAAAATATGGGTCATAGTGGTTTTATTGAATACGAAAATACATTGAGTAGTATACTTCTTATTAGGTAGCTGATTTGTGGCAATGCAACAATATCATAAATAAACTGTGTTCTTTTTTTAATAGCTAATTCGAACACACTACACACGATTTTGGATTTGTAGTTCACGCGCCCCTTATACGATAGGTAATCAATTTTTCAAAGTTAGCTTGTATTTTCGAAAAAAATGTATTAATTAAGTTGTGCAGATCTAGAGACGAGACTCGCAGATCTAGGTAATTTCTATTCTCTCCAATTACGATTTCAGTAGTTTAGTATAATTGGAAAAGAAGTAAAATACAAATTTCGTGAAAATTTGTTACGCCACGTTTGCTTATAATGTAGGGAGAATAGAGAACTATTTGGAATAGAGCTCTAATTTAAATGCATAAAATCATATTATATATTAAACAAATCTTTTCAAAATTATTAAATATCTTATGAATTGTCTTAAATTAGTTTTAATCGCTCGCGTAAAGAAAATGTAATAATCTTAAATCTAAATAAGAATTTTTATTCTTTAAATAACGTCATTAAAATGGAGCGAACATCGGTTATCCCGAATATGAATCAGTATCGAGATCCTCACCATACCCGATTACTCTGTGCTCTTCGCGATTAATAATCGGTACGAGTATTTACGATGAATCGATAAGCATCGGCTCATCTGCTAATCGACAAAAGCTCACCGCATTGAGCCTCATGACAGCAGAAAATTAAAAAGTAGAGTAGGAAAATTGAAAAACATTTCGAATTTGAGCATCTTCAAAAGAGACACAAAGTAATCACCTACAACGCAGACCATTTCTTAAGATGCAGGATATGAATATCGAATCTGGTGGCCAAGAGCATCCCGGGGGCGGTGCTACACCGGCTGGATAGCCTGTAATAGGAGGTGTATTGGGTCCAGACAGCGGATAGGCAGTTGGAAATTTCAACACCACTATATCCAACAATTCCTTGCCTTTAGACCTCAACAATTGTGCTTTCTGGAGTATAGAACAGAATGTAAAATATGTAAGACCTGACCTGACGATTATTTGAAACTCTTTCCCGCCATGAGTAATGAACTTGTCATTCGAACTTTAGGGTATGCAGACCCACTAGTCGATCAACCATACTAGAAGCATTTCTGGGAATGGATCATTAGTCAGGCCCAAGTAGTTAACGATGTGACTGAAACCCGGTTATTAGAAGATTTAGGAGGTGAGCTTGGCATTGTTATCGTAACAATCGAACAGTGGCACGCTCACGTTTAACATCGACACCATTAACCGTAGTGGTTTTCTGCCTTGTCTTCAGAACTTTTTTGAACTTTACACATAGATTGGAAGAATACTTGTTGACTGCAATGCGATGACGAAAGAAGCAAGGTGTTCTCTAACCTTCACAGCATTTGAACTATGGGTGGGTCATGAAGTTGGACGAAGGAAGATGATCTTGAACAGATTAATGGTTTCATGACAATTGCTTGGCATTGTCAAGAACAGACTGATTGAGCGTATTTGTGTCTGGTCCAAAGGTAATTTAATTACTCTCTTGATCTCCGAATTTGTCGAAGACGAAGATGGGTTACCGGTGATGGCCATATTGGATGGAGCTATAAATGTATTTGTGTAAGTACATCCTAGACAAAAAAAAGTTGATTGTCTAGACTGTAGACACTGTGAATGTGATTCATAGGCGTGTGCATTGAAGTGACAAAAAAGTAGAGAAGTTGAATATTGATAGTGGGTGGGCAAGTTTACAGAATATGCAATCATTGGTTAGCTCTAGACTCAATAGCCAGCTACTACAATTTACATTTTTGAAATTAGACGACAGAGGTGCTTACATCACCATCAGCAATCAGCGGTTTCGCAGTCGTAGGTTGTGGCTGAGACTGAGGCTGACGTTGGCCAGAACTTTAGCGCCTTGCGTATTGCACATCAACTATTTGGTTGCCACAGTTTCTGAACATATTTATAAATGACATTCAATAGCATTATTTTTTTTATTTATTGAATACCTGCTTGCGGGTACGTACATATTTGTATTTATGGCCATAACTGCCACTTTGGCCGCCTACGCGCTGTTGGCTGTTGGCTCAAAGAACAGCACAACCACAGCACTAGCACACACAGCAGCCTCAGCGTTGCGCGGCAACGGAGAGCGGCAAATTCATAAGTACATATTAGTATCACAACAGAAACAATTAGCTCACTCATCAATAACTTTTCGCATATTGGCCTAATGACATTTTTGAAAAATTTGTCAAAGTGTTACCAAAAATGCTGATTGCTAATATTATATTATTATCACGCAATGTCAAAAAACTCGCATCACTATCATCATTGTCTAACAAGTTCGCGTTAGCGTATTTCTATTCACGGCGGCGGCATTGCGACTGCGCTTGCAAAATATTTAACGGGCGTAAATTCGCATGCGCGCAGCAGCTGATTTGGACAAGCAGGGTTGCCAGCTCGTTTCGCAGTTTTAAAGATATCAAATCGACTTTGATGCGATGTGTAAAACAACAATTACCATCTATCAAGTTAGTACATTTTTCGTTTGTGTATATATATGTTTAAAACCAGCTTGTTAAAATTTTCATGAACTAGTCGAAAATAGCTCATTAATTATATTTGTACAGGTATATCATCTTTCTTGCTCCTCTAGTCTTGTTCGAAGGAATGGAAAAAATCCGGGAATAGCAAATTCCTCTTTCAACTATTACAGTTTGACAACCATCGTGCAGTCACTGACAGTTTGGGGTATAGTCTAGGCAAGCAGTGCTAAAGAATAAATAGCAAGCAGTTTATGGGCCGCCGCCACACGCTCAACACTCCACGACAAAATTATAAGATAGAAAGAAACCAAACCAAAACAAATCAGTTTGGAAAAAGTTGTCCATGCATACGTGGTTTTAATCTTATCTTAAAGCTTAATTTAACTTGAAATTCAATAAATGTACTATAGTAAAAATAAAGAACTGGATCATACAGATTTTGGTTTTGTGTAATATTTATTCGCTGAATAATTTATATATATTTCACATACAATATTATACACATCACAATGTAAATAGGTATAGTCTATAAATATGTTTGAATCTGCAGTGTATAGATTGGGTTTATATGCATAGGTTGATAGTGTTTTTCATTATACTCTTATGCGAACTCAGAAGCGCATTATAACTCTCTCGTTGAACTTTAGCAAATATATTTAGCTTCCTCAAATAACAATCAATATAATGTACATATATATATGCATAGTATTAAAATGAACTAGAGATTTTAGACACTTGCATACATACATTTGTGCGAGTTTATTAAGTGGGCTTCCAGAGAGTTTTACAGATAAAATTTTGTAGGTAAATCGGAGGATTTTCAGCATCATGTTATTATTCTGTATGAGTTGTTGTGCCGAACTGATTTTTTTTTATACATATATATTATATTTTCAATGACTTGATCATTTAACAATTCCATTGAACTATTATATAGAAGTGTATTTGCACATTTGTATGTACATCCATTATATTTTACATGTGGTAGTTGAATACGGAAAGCATTATTTTTACATAATTACATATACATATTCAAAATGACATTAGAAAAGTAGTATATTACTATAAATATATATTTAAAATGCGTGTGTATTCATGTATTTGGATGCACATGCAATAACATATAAAGTGCCCTTGTTTGTACATACATTTCAACATACGCATGTGCTTCATTTACCAATGCTATATTTCTCTCAAGTCTTTTAAAAATTATGTTTATATTATTTTCAGTAGCCGTTGCAGTAAGATAATAAGTGTACGTTTATGCATTATAATAAGTATTTCGATTGTTATTTATATTTTGGTATATATTACACATGTATATATATGTATATTTATAAGTATATTTTTGGCTTGCACCTTATATATACTCGTACAACAACATCAAAAATAGAATGTTAATATTGTTGAAGAAAATTGAAAACACTTCATATATATCTTCTTTTACAATATATAGTATATATGTATATATTAAGAAATATTTTTTACTATGTATTTAGATAATGTCGACAAATATTTAAGAATTTTTATGTTTAATTATCGTTGTATTGTATTCACGATGCTTTACAAATGTTCCGCTGGCTTCGGTTTTTGTAGACGTGCATAATACAATGGATATCAATGGAAGGAACACTGAATAAAACAATTAGCATTAGTTATTGGCGTTATTATTCTGCTTACACTTCTGGGACTGCGACTTGCATTCAAAACTGTCAACGTTTGACACTCACTCGAGGAAACCTACATGTATATATATATATATATATATATATATATGTATATATGTGTGTGTGCTCATAAACATTTGTATGTATTTGGCATGCAACGCATACTGACGCATTGAAAAGGACAACATCACCAATTTGTCAACTGTCGCCAATACAAAGAGGTCCCGGCTTTGACGTCATTCTTGTTACTGTGGTCTAAGCAAATTTCCTGAGTTGAGGTGAGGTGAGGGGGTTGGTCTTGTGCTGCATGATTGACGACCTATTCACCTTAGGAAATGCTGTTGAAATGTTTTATATTCATAATTATTTAAGAAATGCACACTTGAATTGTCCTCGTCAAAGCCGACTGAAATGTCAACAAGTCGGTTGACAGTTATGCTTGATACGCAGCTATTCTTTGGGTTCTTTGGTGTAATTCGTATTCGGTTTTCTTTAAATAAAACCCTACAGTTAAGAGGCTCATTACTTGAGAGTGCTTAGCAATTTATCCCCCCAGTTGCTCGTTTATTTAATTCGTTATGTGTTTGTCATAGGAACTTTTGATTGAGCTTGTGCATTTCTCATTTGCTTATACGCATATGTACAAATAAATATATTTATATATATATATACACACATATAGGTATATGTGTATGTATAGTACTCTGCATAGAACATGGCCAAATTCGCCGAGTAGAAGAAAATTTGCTTTAAAAATTATAGTATATATAGTATGTCACATTTAAATTCACGAGAAATTCTGCTTAACGCTTTAATTATTTGACGGCTCATGCTTTGAGTCAATTCAATACAAACAATGATGAACGCTGTTTGTTCATATTTCACTAAATATTTGTACTTAAAAAACAGCTTCAAAAATCGATCTTTTTCATTTTTCTTCTTTACTGAAGCCGAGAGTGCTCCCTTGCGCCCCAACGGAGCTTCATCCATTTGCTTAGCGGATGTAATGCCACATGGCTGTGGGTTTGCGTGCATTGTTAATCATGTCGTGCCAATGCTGGCAACCGGTGCCACTTTCCTGTGGACCAAGGCCACAACAACCAATTTCCGCTGCTTCACTGCCCGCTCCGACCACATAGATCTGCGCAAAATAAGCCATTACATTGATGCCACATTTAATTGATAATTTTGGGTGAAAATGCATTAGCATTAGCACATTTGTTCTATGGTTAACTCACCTCAATGGCCGAACTGTGTAGATAATTTGATTGTAAATTAAATGTGAATGCTTCGTTCCAAATGGGATTTGTTAAATCATCCGACTTTGTAATGCTTGTCTTTTTCTTCTTGACGCGCTTGCCATTTTGTATTAGGTAAATCTTTGTGAGTTCCATAATACACTCATTAATAGGTTAATACATAAGTTTGAAATAATAAACTTACCTTGACATAGGGCTCTTGAATGGTATCCAAATTTCTGGCCTTCATTATGACAATGGTCAGACGCTCTGCCTGTGGTAGAAAGTTCAAAGAGCACAAGAGCTCTGGGCGATCCTCTTTGGGCTTCTTAGTGCGCAACAAATCGCCCCATATCTAAATAAATTAACAATGGGAATTACAATTACTGTGGATTTGTATAAAATGCATAACTCTAACCTCAACAGATTTGGATAGATCGAGGCCATCAACGAAAATGCGCACTTCGCCAATAATATCGTTGTGCGAATACCTATCATAGTCGAGCACCTGCAAAACTAACTCTTTGCCCTGCAACTGATCGCGTGAAACCGGAAATTTGAAGTGCTGATCAAAGTAGGGATTTGATTCGCCGCGATGTATGTGCGTCTGTCGCTTACGGCTATCCACATCCGGCTGCAGCATGAGACGCACATAAGGATCTCGGAAGCCGCCCTCCTCAATCGGGCTTAGATTGTGTGCTGTAAATGAGATGCCCGAAGGGTAATGCAATCATCCAATAAACATGATTCGTTTAACAACTGACCCTCAATCAAGTGCACCGTCAAATCGAATAGATGATAATCGTATTTCACACGCAAATGCAAGCGACCCACGGCATGACTGGTGCCGGGAGCTGTCAAATACACGGGGCCGTCCGGCATGCGATACAGATCTGGCTGCAGTGCGCCCAGTGGCGAAGCGGGGCCTACAGTTGGATCGATACCAGGCTGCTGGCGTGGCGGTATCAGCAGCGGCGATAAACAGCGACCGCCAGCCACGCCCACGCCCCTGCAGACAGGAGGTGCTCCGATTCCACTCATGACCATATTGGGTGCCGATCCAATGCCACCACCACCCGATAGCGAAGCCAGACTACTCTGCGAAGGACTCGGAGTGCGCAGGACACTGACATCCGTTGAAGCCGGGCTGCTGCAGCGTGCGTCCAGAGAAATTGTCCGCATGGGACTGGGCGATCGGGCCAGATGATGAGGAAAAGCCGACTCACTTGGCAGTGAGCTGCGTCCATCAGGTCCAAAAGTGCGTATCTGGGGCGAGGAACCACGGTGTCCCTATGATTGAAGCAAATATTGTAATTAACATTACTGTGGCGAATGGTTGTTTGATCTGATTTGGTATTTTATTTAGAACTTTCTGCTATACATTAATTTATATTTCTTTAAATTTCTTTTTAAATCTTTTAATTTGCAGTTTCAATTTTCACTCACCGACTGCCTGGACGGAGCGCTGTCCACACTGCTCTGGCTGGATATCGATGGTGTGCGCTGCAGGCGCGGCGGAAAGGATCGGCTCTGGTGGTGCAAGTGCAAGGGACTGTGAAAGAGCTCGGGTGGACCACGTATAACATCTGCGGAGAGCGGATGATTGGGTACACAAGGTATCCCATGCAGCTGTGTTGCCGGTTGTACGGGATGTGTCTCTCTCGAAATGTTGACTTCCTGCAAGTACGTACGGAGTAAGGATTCAAGAAATAATCATTTGTATGTGAAAGCGTGAGTTTTTTTGGTTTTTGGTTAAAGCACCTCTGAATCCGTGGGCAGATCACAGCTATCGCTGACACTACCAGCCGAAACGCTGCCAATGCCACTGGTAGTCGATGTGACCGATGATGCCGATGGCGGTGGCGTCATCTGCTGTGGCGGCGGTGGCGTCGTCGATGAGGCCGCCCCATCACTACCCGGCAAGATTTGGGTGCAACCATTACTGCTGCCACTGCCACTGCCACCGTTGCCGGTGCCACTACCACCGCTGCCGCTGCCACTGCTTTCGTCAGCCGAATTGCGATCGAGAGTAACACGACGAACGGCACCGACACGCTCCTTGGCCATGCGGGACCAGGACTCGATGCGCTTGTGTGCCAGCCAGCAGGCTGCCGGACCCAGGCCACTCATTTTAACACTGATTAAACTTTAACTTCGCACTCGATTTGTTGTACTTGAGCGATTACTGTTAAAATACTGAGAACACCTAAATTTCTAGCAGGAGTACAATTAAATTGTTACTTCTTGGCTATGTCGAAGCTATTGCTTTGATTGTCCCTGTCGAGTGCATGCCAGAGAACTAGAGATTTTGACAAAACTGATCAAGGTAGAAAATCCCAGAGCAGGCATTCAAATTAGTATTTCAAAAGCTTTCCAATTAAAAACTGTTGGATTATTTAGGGAATTTGATTTACAACAGCAGGTTTCACGAAAACCATTTCGCTAGCTTGCTATATTTTTTGACAAGCCACAAAAACACACACGAAAAGAGCATCGTGTGCATTTGGTAATCCGCTTAGACAAACACCCTCGCCTCGCCCATCCTTACAATCAAACAAGTACATGTTTGTTGCATGTGCATGTGGCACAAGTAACGTGGTAACACCGCAATCACAATTCACACCCAGAGTAATGTGGCCGCAGTTGAGCTTTGTTGCCTTGGAATGGCATTAAGTGTGTGTCCGTGTATTACCTGTCCGCAAATTACAACCATAGAAACCGTACTCGAAGTGTGCTGAAAGGACATGTGTCGGCTAATCACTCAGAGAATCAGTGACCACACTCTGAAGGTCCTCAGAGCAGTTAGTGCTTAAGTATGGCCTGTACACGCATATAAATGCTATGCTACTCTAATTTCTATCTACTCCCAGTAAGCTCAAGAGGCATCGAAGACGCCAGCAAAGGAATCAGAGCAACTTCAAGAGACAGCTCGTCGCCTCGGCCAATTTGTAACGTTAAGCGTATCGAAAGAATAAGTCCCCCAATTGGCGGAGGGATGACAATTAGATCGCACGGTGTGGAAAAGAGACAGAGGGTTGATACCTCTCCCTGTGCAATACGAATGTAAACAATTAATAGACTTTCGAGCATTAAATAAATTAAATGAATTTAAGCACGTGTAGCAAATGACATCAAAACACCGAAGAATAGATCGCTGGGTGCGAGAGAGACAACAGAAATCAAGTAGCAACCCTCAAATTAGTTCGGGACCATAAAAATACATTCTATTGTATTCAATGGAGAGACAAATTTATACATGCATGTATTACATATGAGCTATCGATGCACATATGTATACACTTAAAAAAATATATTTGCGTGTTCTATAATGGAAAACGACTGCAAATCAGTTGCACTTTTCCGTTTTGACAAAATTATGTCGCCTTTTTCGTTTGGAATTTAAACAAAATTTAAATATGTCACTGGCTTCAGGTCAAATTGTTGTTGTTTTTTTTTAAATATACTCTGATGTATTCTGAATCTCGTCGGTATTCATATTTAAAGAGAGATTCACAGCCTCGGGATTCAAAATATTTCGAAGAGTATAACAAAATTAGAATAAAAAATGGGAAAAAGCAAGGAATGTTTTTATCTGATTAAATATATAGTTTATTTTTGTAAAGTGTATTCATTTACACATTTCACGTAGAGGGTTTCTCAAAACACATGAGAGTGAAGTACGGCTTTGCTGATCCCCACAAGGAGTTCATTTCGGTATTTGAATGTAAAAGCTGCAGTTTACATGTGGATATGTTCAGTTGTGATAGTAACTAATACTGTCCATAATTATCTTGGCTTACACTTTGGCATACACCCAGATTATAGGCTCTGCGACTACGAAAACATCAATTTCAAATCATTGAAATGCAACCAACCGCACCGTTGCTAATTGACACCTAAACTGTAATCAAAGGGACAACGCATCGGCCAAGCCCATTTTTCAACGCCAGTGCATAAGCATGACACAAAATGCACACCCAGCCGCACACCCAGCCACACACACACAGACACACACTCATACGGCACATATGCTCAGATGCCGTTAATTTTGTGTGTGCGGAAATCCCTGCAAATTGCGGCAGAAAAATATGAAAAAGCAACCCAAAAATTGTGCTGCCACACCTCCTCTGTATTCATGATATGCTGTAAAATTGCATTAAAAGGCGTTTTAATAGTTTGGCAGTTTTGCAGCTATCATTGGCATATGAATGTCAACCCCCGAGAAAAGGTGCCCCTACTCTGAAGTGGACAGGGGTTGTTGATGTTTCGAGTACGCTTTGCAACTGCGGGTCTCAGCTTGGGCGCAATATCAAATTGATGTTTTCCACTTTGTTTAATTTGTTAAGCCTTGATTAATGGTATATTCATTGTTACCACTTCAAATCATTTTGCTGTTTCGCCGTTTTATATCATCGCCATTTATGGCTTGTTGCTGCTGCTGCTGTTTCTGCTTAGAAAACTAAAAGATTGCAGCGTACTTCATATCTGATTAATGCACTTCTTCGATATTATATGAAATAATTTACAAACTTGAGCGTCATATAATATAAAACTGTAGTAAGAAAAATATTATATAAGCATTGTATGTATTTCAAATGATATCTGCTTACGAATTGAGATTGAAATGCTCAAGCCAAACGAAACAGAAAATTCAGCACAGAGCCCTCAATAATAAGATACGCAAACTCATTCGGAGCAAATTCAAACTTTTATAAATTTGTATACATTTTAAACCTTGATACTTTCTATGTTTTGGTTTGTTAGTATGGAAAAAGGCCTTGGAAATTAACTTAAGTTTGAATTTTCTAGCATTTTAGTTATATTTTATGTCAGTTCATTCACATAACATCAACATTTTCATAGTTTTATCAGCAGGTCTGCTGATTATCTCGTTTTTAATCTGATTTATTTTAAATCCACCATGAATCTACAATTTATAAATCGTGCAGCTAGAATCGCTACTCGCATTCCGGTCTCCACAAAATGTTGGGCCAGCAATCACAAAAATGTTATTCAGCGACGCCAAATGAGCAAGAAGAGAACAGCTGACGAGGGTAAAAAAGAAAGTTGCACTGATGATGGACAGTTTTTCAGTGGGTGCTTTAAGAGTACGTATATAAATAATGCACATGTATTATATGCAAAAAATTAAACTGTATGCAACCTCTAAGAACCCCCCAAGAGGGAAAAGTGTTCTAACAATAGGCCAGTAAGGAAGGCGGGTTGCAGTAATTCGTGCGAGAATGGCCCATGCAGGGAAGGGCGGTAGACGAAGGACGAGAAAACTGAACGGAATAGTGCAACAGATCTGCTAATAAGCAAACTAAAACATCTCTTGTAAAATACATTTCGAAATAACCTAAATAACTTGATCAATTGCTTTACCAGGAATGAAATTCACCAGCTGTGCAATGAAATATTCTCAGCATCTGTTCGCATGTAAGCTCAAACACACACAAGACAACTGGACTTGCACATATATATTTAATACATGAGCAGGGGCTGCCCCACAACTCTCCCCCACAACCTGGCAACCTGTGTGCGCCCTTGCACTCAGTTATTGAGTGCCAGCGTACTGTGCGTACAATTTTAATCCTATTAGAAGAATATTTCCTGTTTTTTCACAATGCGGTCATTTTTTTTAGTCGTTGTCCGACATTCATTTTGACGGATAGCCATCCATCAGTAGTTACATGTAGTACATATAACTATGTCCTTTAGCTTGGCCACCTTTGCTTGCAATCCAGAAAAGTAATGTAAATAACTACTGCCATAAATGCTCTAAGGCGCATAGAAGAAGGACACGGCTGTGAATCCATTAGGTAAGTTGATATTGCTACATATGTCCATGCTCATCAGAGGACCACAAAGGTAGAGGGACATCATTAATATTTAGTATATGTCTGCAAAGTTATTTTACCTTCATTCCTTTTTATGTCACACGAAAGCTTCTCAGTTCTTTGCACTCGAGCTGCGTATCTATAAATTAGACTGTAAATTGTCCAGCAGTCAAATGCAAATGCGCATTAGTTGCATACAATTAAAGATATCTATTGTTGTGGCCCATGTATAAGCCGTTCGACAATGAGGAGAGCATAGATTACACTTCCAAAGAAACAGATATTACCATTAACAATCACATTAGAAGCAAACAAAAGAAAACAAATTGGCTCGCCAACTTTTGACTGGAATATAAACTGTAAAATGGGCAGGTTCGCAAGGCAAAAGAGCAAAATGGCATCAGGTCACGTCGTCTAAGCCAGCTCCACAGATAATACTGATCGGGCATTTCCGCTTTATAAGTCTTTTGTAATCTCATTTAAATAATTGTGGCACAAACAGAAACACAGGCGGCTGCTGCTGCTTTTGCTGCCAAGCGACGGTTTCAGCATAAAATACAAAAGCCGTAAAATCCGTCTATGCAATGCATTCCATAACAGGCAACAAGACATTTGGTCGTGGCCGGAAATTAATATGCAAAAACAGAAGTCCATTATACGCTTACCTCTACACACACTCATACACAAACACACACACACACACACAGACACATACATGGAATATAGAAAACGAACGGTCTGATTTTGAAAGGTAAAACAGATTTAGAAAAGTTCAGCAAGGCTCATGTGATGGCCCCTAAATTAGTTTGTTCCAACGCATTTTGCTGGATTACAACTAGAATGTGGAATATGCATTTGCAGCACTTTTATGTTGCATAAGTTTGAGAAATACGCAACTTGAGGAATTATTGCGTCTTGCTAATGAGGCAACATATTGCGCAATCGCAACCTTAGGATTCCACTGCAATGTGACGAGAAGCGGGCAACACTTGTTGACCTGGCTATAAGGAGAGTTGTATGGCGCAGTGAAGCGTTCGCCGATAATCCGCTCATCAAACGTCAATACTGCTCGCATGGTTTGACTGTTTGTCTGTTTGCCTGTCTGTCAACTTGTTTACAAAGCATTCGAGCTCGCGCTTTGTTGCAGTCTGAGAACTGCTTACCCCAATCGGAGCCTGACTGTTGCCCGGTGGCAACAAATTAATCACTCATACAATGGAAATTGTGCGGCTGCTGAAAGGATGCGATGCGGTGGCAGTGATAGCTTTTTATTGTACTGCAGTGCTCCTAGTTGTATTTCGATTTGATGTATAACCCTAGGGCCACACACACACACACACAGGCAAACAAGAGATTTGCTGGAATGTTTTTAATGCTATTTGGTGCATTGTACAAATACTCATTTGAGAAAGCATTAGTTAATAGCACCATATGTGCCTTAAATAACAACAACTATTTGACTGAAAATATAATTATCGAAAATCGAATGTCAGCTTGATCTGAGTATGGTATTCTAAAATCTACCTACCGCATAGTATATAACTAGCTCATATAATCTCCGGGAAGCTCCTCAGAAAAGAAAGCAGCTTAAGTTATGCACATTTGTGATGTGATTTGGGAAAAGTCGAAAATCAACAACTTAAATGTATAAAAATAAGAGCTAAGATTGTAAAATAAATCATTTAGAGTAGTCTATTTGTATTCCCATTCGGTTTTCGTTTTTCTTTTTCGCCTTAAATATAATTTTAAACGAGATTCTGAGTTCCTACGAGCCCGGTGGCAGTTTTTGCGGTTTGGATGAAAACAAATCAGATGCTGTATTGATTTAAACAAAGAACAATTTGGCAATTCGCAGGAGATGTAGGCAAAATAAAAACATGCCAATTGCATTGGACAGATAAACATCAAAGGCAGGCGACTTTGGCAATTTGTGAATTTAACCCTCTCCTTTCAAAATGAACGCCATTGTATCAACCGGTAAGACTTGTATATATTTGCACTGATGCATTCGCCTTATCCGATTTGCTATTCTTTATCTAATGCATACACACACACACACACACACACATGTGTATGCACATATGCATCCTTGCCAGCAGCAAGAATTGATTGATGTATTTGTTTGGTCCCGCGCCAATCTCGTTAGTCATAAAAAGATCTATACAAATAGTTACTAAGATTAATGCTACTTATTTTCTTTTTTACCATTGACTAGAATTCGATCTGCAATCTATGTGCTTGTGAACCATCTTTCACTGCCAGCAAGCTCGTAATTTGATTTTGAATTATTGCTGATTGGAAATGGAAATATTTGTCATTGCAAGACAAATCAGACAACAATGTTTCCCACTTTAACTTGCTAAGGCGTCAATAAATGACGGATACAAACCCTTATTGCCCAGTTGCTTCTCTCAGCGCCCACTATCGATTTTATTCGTTATTAAATCGCAATGAACAGTCATGAACAGGCAGCGAGTGCAACGTAATTTATTTGAGTATATTTCCTGTTTTATATGCATTATTGGGCGACACGCAATGCATCTTAATTACATTTGCATATTGCACCGGTTATAAATGTATATCTATAATGTGTTAGGTGAGTCCATGCAACAACATGTTCTCGGCAATACTGGCTTCATTTCATACTCTGCAATCCTTTTGGCTTAAAACTATATTATATACAAAAAACCATTCACATTTAAATATATTCTTGCCGTGTACGGGCTGGTTAGAGGGTATCTTCTGGTCGGGCACTGTCGATTGGTCGATTGGCTATTGTATGAGTATTGTGCTCGTTAATTAACGTTGCACAGCTTTGCATGCCTTAAGTGGCTCCAGTCACCACAAATATGTTCAGTACTTTGAATGGAAACCCAGCATTGCAGCAACCAAGAAATAACTGACCCAAATGGGTGAGGGAAATAAAGTCAACAACTGAATTTGCACTCAATAACAGAAATAATTGAGATGAATCGTCAAGTTGAGCTTTGAGTCCTCAACGGAAATGCAATTTCTTACCACATTGACTGACATGGCTTAAATGATGCAGGATACTGAGCGTAAATGAATGAATACTGAAGCACGCATATAAGATATGTATATAGTCCTACACTATGTGTGTGTGTGCGTGTGTGTGTATGTGTGTGTGTGTGTACATGTGTGAATACAAATACATCAGAGTCTATTTGTGCATTGGTGTATTTATGTTGTGTGCACTAACATGGCAAATTGAAATTTACGAGTGGCTTGCAAGGGAAAAATAGAGTACTACTATATTCAAAAGATACCCTGTACGTGTCTCAAAAGTATTCCACTCAATTTAAACAGGACACTATTTGTAGAAATGTTTTTTAATGCAGACTTTAAATCGGGAAAGAATATTCGAAGCTGGTTATATTTAATATTAAATCTATTTGTTAATAAAATAAAGGGTATCAAAATCACATCGGTCAGAAGCAGAACTTTGTCTTGGCAAACATTTCCATCAAGAAGCAGCATTAATTGTGACAAATTGTGGCAAGTGGCATATGGTAGTGTGTAGAAGGTGTCCAGCATTGGGAGTCCAAGCTCCAATGCTGACTTTGGTAGCCATTTTCATTTGTTTGTTTATTCATACTGCTGGCGCCCTTATGCTTTGTTATGTTTTGTATTTCAATCTCCAGCGTCTTGGAATAGAAATAGCTTAGCTCAGAAGCCTTTCTCGTGCGACTTCAATGTGGAGTCGTGGGTGCGCAGCTTAAAGCTCACAGGCAAACAACAATAAACAGCTGTGCATGGATCCCTATACACATAGGCACACACACGCACACACACACACACATACACATACACATATACATATATATATATATATATATATATATGTAGTAGGAGCCCAGCACGCGCCTTATTTATCCATGTTCCTGGCACTCCCTTGCTGCCCTCACGCACTTTTGTTGCTTCAACAGCACAGTCAACATTGTAGGAGCCCTGCGCAAAATTGTGCACTCGCCTGATTCGTTATCTAAAAATAATTATATTAACTTTGCTTTTTGGTGCCGCTGCTCGTTGCTCGTTGCTGTTGATGTGGATGTGGATGTGCACATGCATACGGAGTAGCAATGAGTGCTACAAGCATTCCATCTGCTCTACACAGCTGTTGTAAATTCAGTTAGCATCCATGCCAAACGTATTTAAACTAAATCTAATACGCAACCAGTAAGGCCAATCGAATAATATCCTTTGCTGTTTGCAGCCTTCTGGGCTCAACGTTCGATTTGGACAACCCGCCCATTTTAGCGAAAATCAGATGCTGCTGCTGATAGTAAGGAATTTCATCAAAATTCCTAAAAATCAAAACTACAATTTGGTGGAAGCAATGTGGGAGCTGCCCATCGCTGCCAAATTTGAATGGGTATCCTTGGGTATGGGAGTATTATAATATTCATTAGGATTGTGCTTCAGCCAGCTTTGCATCGCAAAATGAAACCCTAATAATTACTTCATAATTAATACGTTGCCAAGGCAGAATTACTTAGTGCACAGAGCTCTTAAATATACAGATATGCTAATACTACATAAGTATATTTACCATAATATATACATATATACATATGTAGGCAAATAGGTAGCTAATTCTGTTCAGATCTTCCAGCTGTTGTCTTAATCAGTTTGTAAATTATAAATTATAAATATTAAGGTACTTTTTAGTGTGCTTATGTACAGTTCAGTTCAGTTCAGTTAAGTTTGATGTTGTGTACACCTAAAAGATTGCTCCAGCAGGGAACAAACAAAGCAACAGTTTCGACACAGGCACAACGACGACGACGACGCAGGAAAATCCATAAAAAACACCTTTCTGACTGTGCCGTTTGATAAAAGAAAACTTTTTGTACCTACTTGGGCGCTGGCTTTTAATCAAAATAGATGATATCTTAAAGCCATATGGGTATCACCTAGCTTAACACATTTTAGCGATTGAAAAATAAAATAAGTAAAATCACAAACACTTCAATTTGAAACTCATTAATTGGTTTTTACTGTATTTGTGTGCGCTTTAATTTCCATGAATTAAATTCGAAACTGTGCAACACGGACACAATATCGAACCGTTCTACACAAAATGCCTGCGCGCGTACAACTGAAACTGATTTTCATATTTTTTTTTTTCAGACACGACGGAGACGACGTACAACAAGTTGCAAAATTCGAGTTGGACGAGGTCGAAAATGACGAAGACGATGACAGGTCGGCTAGGACGACATTGCTCGGCATTAAAACTTTTGTGGCATTGAACTGAGTTCGCAGGTTCGAAAGCTTTTTCGCAACTTGTTGCCTAATCAGCTGTTGCACTTGCTCTCTTGTGACTTCTGGATACTTTCTGAAGGCGACATATTCGCAATGTCATCAAAGTTTATTGCCTACTTTCGTGTGCCGTTCTTTTTCTACATGCACATATATATATATATATATACATGTATATACATATGCAATTCCGCAGTTAGACATATGTGCTAATTATGTATATGTAATTATAATAATAATATGACTACATATTTCCTACTTGTCCAGCTTGAGTTGAAGTGCGATAAACCTGAATATTTGTCAGCGTCTGCTTGCATAACAAATCCTTTTACTTTTCTGGACCATTGAACCCCACTGAGACGAGGCTAAGACTTGAACATGAATACATATACATATGCCAGATTTCAGCAACAGCCACAGGGACTATAAATTAAAATGGCTGAAGTTCGAAAAAGCTCAGAGCTTTGTCAGTCGCTGCTAATTGTGTGCGACTTCACCTTGAAAGCAAACACCCATACACTGAAATAGAGAGAGAGAGCGGGAGCGTCAGACACACACATATATAGATATATATATATACCTATCTATATATGTGGTATGTATTGAATTATTATTACATACATGTATATATGTAAGCACGAGCTTAATCTGTCTGTGCTTGTCATCGCGTCTAACTGGGAATTTGTACACTACGTGTATACATGTGAATATATATGCATGTACATAGGTATGCAAGTATTTCCATGTGCATATACATATATAAAATATGGGTATTACACACCTTTGTGGGCAATGCGTGACTTGGCTGAGTTTATCGCAAATTTTAGTTTGGTAGTTTGAAATTATAGTGTTAACTATAAGAACTGCCTTAAGTACTATATAAATTATCTTAATTACCGGTTGCTGCGAATGTTTTGACAATTGTGAGACTGGCATCGATAGCACTGCTAAAAATGGACGTAGAACATGCAATCTCAGTTCCCTAAATACATATGTACTTTTCAACTTCTGCAGCACATATGGCTACTTATGCTACCTATCCAGATATCTCAGCAACAAGGTGCAACAGACCCATTTGAAGGACAACGTGTAGACATATTATTATTTATGTTCAATTAATGAAAAGAGGTATTTTTAATGGCCTGTAAAACATTGATACATAGTCATTGTTTGCTGAAGAAAACAACATCAAATTGATTTCAAGTTCAAATTGGTTGTGTTTCTATGACAAGTGTTCAAACAAATATGGCACGATTTTGCTGTTAAAGATCAATTTCTTTCTGCTTTTGTAACTGGATGCCTTTTTGCGTCGTTGTCATTTGGGCTTTAGTGATAGCTGTAGTAGTACATGTTGCAGGTATTATTTCAGTAATTTAAATAGCAACCTCAATAAAATGACTTAATGCATGCTTAAGCCTCCTTATATATATATATATATATATATGTGTGAGTGTGTGTGGGGGGGGGGGGGGGGCTTGTGCACATATCCAGGTTTTAAGCTCATTATATAATTGTAATCAAAACACGTGTCAGCGGCGTCTTCACTTTGATTCAATTCAAGTATATCATTCTTGATTTCTTATTTTCAATCTATTTACTGTAGGCTGCAAATACATACATACGTATTTAGGTATTTGCATTAAGAGGAAGTGCAATTTGCTTGAGGCACGTTTTTCAACTTCGGTAAAATGCTTTCAATCCAACTACTTAAGTGGTGCATATGTGAACTTTGCTGGTTCATAAGTCGGGTCAATTACACATGCATAGATAGTTAAATATATTTCCATGTGTCTAGTGGAATCGTTTCATTTGTTTTTATAACTTATATGCGGCACTTAAACACGCTCCAATTGCCTCCAATGCCTAGAGGACAATCTTAGCATATGCTACATGGGAATAAGCGTAATTAGATCGGCTTGAGCACAAAGGCCAAATCGAAAAAAGAAAACAGTGTGTCGAAATATGTATGCTTAATATACGTATACGTGGGTATTTACTATTACACCAGCTGTAGCTAGTTGCTTAGAATATTACATAACGAAGTAACAAGACTCACTTTAAACAGGCGCCACTCAATGACAGGCGCCACGAAAATGGCGATGTGTCTGGGCTCGGCTGGAGATGTTACTATCCACCACGTGGTCTCCACAGCAGTTAATGTGAGTATGAAGGGCCATGAAATAGGTTCATTAGTTGGTTAAGAGTACAAATGGTAGATATGTCGCCAAGGCGGCGTTGACTTGTCAGCAATTTAACCATTCTATCACAACGAATTTGTAAAGACGAGTTGGTACAACTTGAACATGTGTGTTCCACAACTAATAGTTTGTTTCAGGTGAGTAATTAACTAAGTCTCTTGACATTGTGAAAAACAAACAAAATGACTTGAGAGCAAATTAACAAATATTTGCAAACAATTTAAATAATTTAAGAATCTTATAAATTACATTTTAATTTCAACAAATCTCAGATAGTCAGAATTCAATTTAAATATGCTTTTAATATTATACTAATCTCTGATATTAATGAAAAACAAAATGAATTATAAAACATGACATGCATTAAGCTCCATTCAAAATTACTAAAGGGTAATTCGAATAAAAGTTCCTTATTTGTTTTATAACAGTTGGGTCCATAGCTTTATCCAGGCTATAAGCTTTTAAAAAGTGGAAGCTCAAGTTGCTTTAGCCAAGAAAATTATTAGCTTTTGATAGCTTTAAAAGCTGTATGCACATCAGTTATTGACTGCGAAAGCAATCTCAGTGTATGTATGTATGTAAGTTTATGTATTTAATGCCGACTGACTTATTGGTTATCAAAGTTCTATGTAAAAGCTGAGTGCTGAATCTGTCTTTAACATTAACAAAATAAAACGCAATAATTAATAAGTATTGCTATTTAATGAATACACTTTGATTCTTGAAAAGATAAACTGATTATATTGATACCCATTTGCCTTCAACTGCAAAACCTGGCTGAGCTAAATTTGCAATAAATTTACATTTTTCAGTCACATATATTTCAATACTAACTGTACTTCAGCTTCAGCTGTATTCAGCTCTGATTTTTATTTAAAATAGCCAGAATTCTTGCCTATTTGAACACCCACTGTGTTCAACACCCCATGCAGAATGCCCATGGCGAGAGTCTATAGACAAGCCCAAAAGCACGCGCACTTCATGAATGAAAGCAAAGCCTCTTCACTCTGAAGTGTTTTCGAGTACTCTCACCTAAACTCCGAAGGTGTGGGAGGCTATTTTTCAATTTCTCGCTCATTTCATGAATGAAAACCGGGCAAACTGGCAGACCCTGATGTTCGTAGGCTGTTAGCTACGCTGCCTTTAGCCAGTAACCCATGAGAACTGGGAAATTCCGCTGGCTTGTTAAAAGATCATTAGCCGACACGTTGTTGCTGCGAGCAGAAAGAAATTCTATTGAAAATTGCCCATTCGATCCGTTCGACTCACTACCTGTGAGTTGAGTTGAGTTGCAGTTTGCCAGGTGTGCAGTCTGCACTTGTCTAGACAACCTGTCGCCGGGAAACTCGAAGGCGAGTGTCCTGCCGTGCAACGGTTGTGGTCTCAAGTGTTTAATTTAAGTGAGTTTCTTTCTCAATGACTAGAGGTTTGTAGTTTTTAGTTATTGTCCACTTTCTAAATACTAAATAAATAATTCTTTTTTTGTTTAACGAGAGCGAAAGCCAGAAAATAATATATTTACAAAATATGTGATTATAATTTTGAGTGATGGAGGAATTTAGTAATGTAATATAGTAATATAAAATATAGCTGATCAATCTAAAATAATATTAGCAAACAGGCTGCATAATTTTCTGTGAATTGACAATACATTTCAATAAATAAGAGTTTCTATACGCTATACTATGTAACTTAACAACTGTTTAGAGACACCTATATATCATACCATTCAATGATTTCGCAAAAAAGAATATCGAAGCTAATGCGAAAGTAAAACACAACAGGAGTCGGACACCACCTACCTGAGCACTCGAATCTCAAGAGCTCGATCTTCAACTCAAGTGGGCGCACACTTGAGAAACACTAAGGTAACTTTTTGTACACGTCACTGATAACTATCGTGCAATGGTCGAATACTACCTGAAACGAATTTTTCCAGAATAGTTCTATGAATAGAGTTCGGAATTCCGTTTAAAGCCACCGACTGTGCCATTTTGCCTGCAACGGGCCCACAGGGGCGTAGGTGCAATTGCGTTTATTAGCACCGCACCCCTGGCCTCATTCATTTCGAGCTGCACCACAATGAAAAGTAAAATATGTTTGCCGTATTCATTGAAGAATCGATGTCAATTGTCGACTTTGTCCACTGAATCAGTTGAATGAGTTTTGGCAAATGCAGGTTTGTTGCGCTCGATTCGTTTTGGCTGGTACTCTTCAGAAAGTAGCTAAAAAACAACAACAAACGCTAACGATAAGCATCTGAGTTGGCGGATTTTCTCAGACCGTTTTACAATTGCGCTCAATTTTGTAATTAGCCAGACATTTTAAAAATGTGGCGTAAGAAATGAAATCGTGACAATCGTTACAAAATTTTGTTTGATTAATTGTGATCGGAATGATAATGCAATTTTCTTTTGCATTATCTTTGTGGTTAACACGGAAGACCACACAATTTGAACGATGAGAATGTCAGCCAGATAACTAACACGATAGACTTTGAAGCGGTAAAATCTTCACCAAACTACTAAAATATTCTAAATGGTCATCAGATAGCTGACACGTTAATATTTAAATTCGAAACGTATCCATTTCCTATGGCTTTATCTGCCTTTTTGTACGCCTGTCGACTTAACGGCAAGACGAACTCAATTCTTGCTGATTTTATGCGAAAATATTTAGCCATTGACATGTATGAAATGTAATCTGACAAATTTCCGGCACCGAGCAAACAATGCCGTAGCATCATTTTCTAGCCGATTGGATTAACAGCAACGCTTTATTTGTAACAAATTCAAACAATTTTCTCCAGCTCATGCGCATAGGTCAATGTCTGCCCAGCGATATCCTTGGCTGGCACTTTCTCCCTTTGCTTCGAATGCAGCACAGCATAGTTGAAATTTCCATCCGCATCCAATGTCCATTTGCGTTTTGCGGCCAGCGCGTTCATTTCAGTTCCCCCCGGTTTGAGACCCAAACGCAACGCAGCCTGCTTCTGTGACATCTTCTCGTAGGATTTTTCCAAACAGGATGCTATCTCCTCACGGACGGTGCCCACCAGCATATCCATAAAATCTGCATACAACTCTGACGGCATCGATTTCTTGGCCTGCAATATTTTATTGTAGCGTCCCTCCATGAAATAGTTTTCCAAGGCCAGAACCGGCGAAATGTAACGATTCTGCAGCAAAAGGGCCGACGGCAGACGCTCGAGCTCAATGTGAAAATCCGCAATGCGATTGGTGGCTAGCATGTAGAGTAGATGCAGGCCCATAAATTTGTGCATCTGTGGCGAGGACTCCAAAAACTTGTCGTAGTCGTAGTAGTACATCTTCAGCTGCGTCATGTATCGCTCATAGGCGGCGTTATCCTTCACCTTAATGCTATGCTCAATAGCTATTTCAAGAATATCCCTGGCCATTTGCAGCTCCAGTTGTTGCTTGGGCTGCATCGGCCCTTGTCCGTTTAGTCCTACAAAGCCAACGTGAACCATTTCCAATTTGAGTGAGTCCAACAGTTGCCCACAGCGCCCCAAATTAGGTGAGTTCTTCGCCCACTCACTTTTCAGTTCTTTAAAAAACTTCAACATGATCACGAAATTTTTGGACTTATTTTCAGATCAACGATAAATTTTTATGAGATTTTTTTTGTGGCTGGCCAGTTGTTCAAGCAAGCTCTGAATACTTCAATATAGTCATGGCTCAAAAGTAACCTTTTCGCAGGGCCTACTAAACCTATATTAACTCGTATGGAAATCTTAATATAGGACTGTCTTGGCTTACTGAGTGTTGACAGACATTCAGTCTAAACGGCTTAGGATAGGAAGCTGATATTTTGAGCATCCTTCCCTTCAAGTAAGTCGGCAGAGAATGATGAAACGCCTCAGATCAATGGCGATTTCAACAAATGTTTGAATAGAATAATACTGGTTATTAATTGAGTAAAACTAAAAATTGCAGAAATTTCAACCACATAATATCTGTCGCTGGCTTACAACTGTTGAACTACAAGTTTAAAAAAAAAAACTAGTTTGTATTTCTATAAATTTGTCTTTATTTTAGGCTATTTAACATAAGTATATACATTTTAATGACTATTTGACAATAAAACTAATAAAAACGTTTGTACAAATAACATTCAATTAACAATTGATTCTATGCGCTTATCTTTAATTCACAACATTTGGGCGATGGTGGGGTTTGAGGGCTGCTTGAGTTGGCTGATAGGTTAAATGTGGGACTCTCGGAGCCGCCCTTCTTTTGTTTGACGCGTCGATTCTGGAACCAGATCTTCACTTGTTTTTCCGAAAGTCGCAGCCGGTTGGCAATCTCGATTCTGCGCAGGCGCGACAAATATGCATTGTGGGAGAACTCACGCTCTAGCTCCAATAGCTGAGTGCTGGTGAAGGCTGTGCGGATGCGTTTGCTGGAATCAGCATAGTCATTGATCAGTGGTGTAATCTCCAGATTAGCTCCCTGAGATTTAATGGGTGAACTGACGGGCGAGCAGGAAGACTCGTGTTTGAAGCGTTTCGTTTGTGGCTCTTCGCCATTGGCAAAATCCAATGAGGCACTCGAAGATGCCGATGGTGAGGTACAGAAAGCTCCAGCCTCGTGCACAGGCAGACCAGGAGTTAAGCCGTAGACAGCCGTCGGCGGCATAGTCAGTTGTGTGTTGCTGCTGCCAGGTCCAATGGCATTGGCCGAGAGTGGTGGCGACGGATAACAGTCATCATAGTTGCCAAAGCCACTCGACTTGCGCTTGTTGGATGCAAAGAACTGCGCATAAGGATGATAAAGTGATCCGTGGGGATGCTTAAGGACAGCGGCAGCCGCTGCTGCAGCCGCCGCTTGATGCTGCTGCTGTTGATGTTGTTGCTGCTGCTGCTGCTGTTGTTGTATACCAAGTGAGAATAGATAGCTGCCCACGTAGCTAGCTGGATATGGTAACATTGGTATGCCCGGTAGCATTGCAGCTGCTGCAGCTGTGGCAGCCACGGCGGCAGCGGTAACATTGGCTGTGGGTGAGCCAAGTGGTTCCTTGTTCTTCTTGAGCGGTGGCATATCGCTGAGCAGCGAGTCCATGAGGAAAGAACGCGACATTTTTGTTGGATTGAGTTGCTTGGGATTTTGTGTATGCGTGGCGAACACCTCACACGATCGGAGTCTGAGCGTTACTGGTTAGCTGTTAGGGCTGTGCCATGCACTTTATATAGACACACCGGTGGTTAGGGGTTGTTTTTTGCACCACCCCTGGCATGCTCTGGCGGTGCGAGTGAGCGCGCATTTGCCTTTTGTTGACTTATTTTGAGGGTTGTTTGCCTATTTTCTTTGACCATTAAGCCACCATTTACAGCTTGTCTTCGTCTAATAACAGCAAACTGTAGCCATTTAAGCTCCGCCCTTGGCACAACGATCACTCACAATGGCAGGTCAATTGTTAAAGTGTGTGTGTGTTTGTGTGACTGAGTGTATGTGTGTGTGTGTGTGCATTTATATACTGAACATTCAGTTGAATAACTGCAATGTTAATAGTATTGCTTAGTAATTTTCAATTATATCTTTGATTAAGTAAACTGTATTCCATGTTCAAAGGCCTGGTTTTTTTAAAATATATTATTGAAAATACCCATTGAATTTTAGCTTAAGTATATTTTTACTTTGACAGTTATTTGACAAAATCTGATTATAAACCCTAAACATAGAAAGTGGACTCTGATCAAATTTCTAGTTGACGCACTGCCAAAATCAGATGACTAGCTGAAGTTGTAATAGCAAAGTCTGCTAATTTTAGAGTCGAAAGATTCTTGAAATAACTAATTTTTAGAATGTTTATATCTCGTTTTTCTAAATTACAAATAAGTAAATAGCCAACATAGAACAAGTCAGTGTTAATAGTTTTTACTGATCATTGTTAAAGTTTTCATTGTTAAAGATATAGTTAAAAATTGATTATTTTGAAATTTATGAATAATTAAATAACAAATCTAGAAAAATATATGCTAAAAGTATAACTGATCATTGATCTCCTAAAATACTTCAGATCGACATTTGACTGCAAATTTCATGCTATCCGATGACACACGGCAATTTGTCCTTTAAAACGTATTGTGTAATTGTAATTGTGTGTGTGTGTGTGTGTGTGTGTGAGCACCTTAGTGTTGTTTTTATTGATGCATTATCTCCGTGTGTCTGCCAAATCGGTTAACAATGCCAACGACATACATCAACCTGGCCCATTCACGGTCGAGAGCCATTTTCATTCATTCATTCACGGCTCGGGCTTAGACACACATTGCGTCTTTGTGTCCCGGCCAGACATTGCGTCGCCTTGGAGAGTGAGTTTTTGGGTTACATTACACAGAATTATGGCGGCAGTTCTGTCATTTGTTAACTCGCTTTAAGGATTTGCTTTAATTGTCCTTTTCAAGTCATTGTCACTGTGTAATGCCAAGGTGTCTGCACGGGTGCTGCTTTGTGTGTGTGTGTGTTTTTGTGATATTTTATCATATGTTAAGTGGCTATAAAACTGCACAATTACTGACGTTAATTGTTGTCCAACTCTCAAACTACTTTTGGACGCATTGTTGACTGCAGTTGCATACCTGGGCGTCCTTTGCGATCTATCGCCCACTTTTTAGAGGCATTGTTGGCAATTTGGCTTCTGCTTAATTGGCATACTTTTCACATATCGTAATACCATGCAAAATGCGAATGCAACCTGGTGGCAGCTGCCATTTTTACAGTTTCTTTTTCTGCAACTAGATCATTTGGGTAGGCGTTGCGTCGGTCTCGTGCGCTGGACTTGGTTCTGGCTTTTGTTATTGTTGTTTCTTAAAGGGCCACTTCAGTTTTTGTGCTACTCACCTTTGACCACATCCGTTTGCTTTTTTTTTTTATTTATTATTTTCTTCGTTTTTACACTCGATTTAACTGGGTATTGTTAATTCGATCGGTCTTCAAATGGATCGTGCTATTGATGCTGTCTGCTTTCCCTTAAATCAATACAACTTTTTGAATGCTTATCGACATTTTGTTTGAGCCACGTGTATGTGATAAGTTCTACAATCAGTTGACAGCCAATAAGTATGTATGTTGTTTCGGAATTTCAGGAAAGTAAAAAACGGAATTTAAAGTGATAGAAAATATATGTCCAAGTATCTTCAAGCTTCTCGCTCCCCTTCGAATCACTCAAGCAAACAATTTCAATTTAATTGTGAACAAAACTCGGCTAAACGCTAAACAAATGAAAGCTGGGTGCAACTTTGTATTTCTGTTGAATTATATATACTTTGAACAGGGAGAGAGAAAGAGAGCGAAGGTATTGAAATGATACGAGTCTATGGCAAACCGGATTCGCCGACAAAAGGGTGTACGGCCATGGAACCACCACCACCATCACCATCATCAACAGCAGCATCACCATGGGATGACTGTCTGGCTTATGAGACTTCAGTTGCTTCCGTTGGCTTGGCTCATCATTTATTGACATTAATTGGTTGTGACATTTGCATTTGACTGATTGTTGTAGTTGCCATTGTTGCTACTTTACTTTACTAGCTCGCCATTGAATGGCACTGTGAATATCAAGCGCACTTCTGAGGGTTTGTTTAGCTAACGGGCCAACTTGACGGTTAGGATAGGGTAAGGGTACCATCATCATCCAATAAAAAAAAGAAAAACACTCTTTGTATGGCATATTGGCTTAACAAATATGACTTCATTATAGCTGAAGCCGTTTCTGATACTATGCTTATGAATAAATTATAAATGAGCTTTGCACCACTAAACGATTTGGGGTTTTGAGTGCGTGTTTCTCAGTCATCAGACCTCAGGCAACAAATTAATGTCTCTGTGTGTGTGTATGTGTGTGTGCGGTCTGCTTGTTTGATAAGTCATATTGCACGAAATAGGTATGTATTTTTCAAATATGAAGGACTTTACGAAGGACTTTTTCTATGGGCATAGCGTCAACACTAACGGCTATAGAATAAATATTTCAAAGTCCTCTACCGCCAGTAGAATACTGAATGCATTCAAGCAGAGAACTATGGACAACAATGCCAACTTCTTGAGTTATTCATGAATGAAAGTCAGTGCAGCAACAAAGGTCGCAAACAATTCATTAACAATTGTACTCGCTACATCGCTGCGAGCACTTGCAGTGATCTGCAGTTGTCTTTGTGTAAACCATTTTTGGCCTCACCATTTATACACCCTAATGTCCATTGTTTGTCTCGTTCAGGTAACAGTGTACACTCGAGAATTCCACCTTTTATAGTGGGCAGCTAGGTGAGTTGATAGTTTCTTCTTTTTTTTAGCGACCATTGGCCATCATGGTCAAGGCCAAACTGCCGGACAAACTGCCCATTAATCACGACTGTTTTGTTGTGGTCAATATTGTGGCTTTTTGAAGAAGGCAAAGAGGGTGTATAGTTGTAAACAATTAATTCAGTTGGGTGGTAGCCAAACTCACATACCGCACATACAATCAGCCCTTGACAATTACGATACTTAGCCACTAATCAAATTATATATATATACAAATAAATATTACGAACAAACACACGATCCACTTATCATCCCTCACCACCACTTACGCTTGTCAACAGCCAGCCAGTTAATGAAAATAATATTTAAAATCAAAAACTGTGTCCTCATCCCTGAACCCTGCACAGGATATGGAAACAGGCTCGCGTTCTTCGGCAGTCGCAGGATTGTGCGCAGAAGCTGCCGCTGCTTCTGGATGTGGCACGGGGTAAAGATCCCGTTCAAACATTAGGCTGATATCGAAATCAACCCCAAGTGGGTCGAATGATTAATAAAATATACGGCTGTCTTATAAATATAAAATGAACAGGCAGGCAAACACACCCTTTTGGGTTTTTTAATGGTAAACTCAGACGCCATTCATTTCAGATGTTACATTTGTATCATTGTCGAACTATGTGGTTCTTGATGGTATTTATGATTATGGAATTGATAAACATTGCTGCTTAAAAACAAATTCAGTAAGAGGGAACAGGGCTGCACAATTGAAATCTGCAAAATGGTCAGTCTCTGTGGATTTTAATCGGAAGAGTGACTGGCAAATGTTATTGGTTTTGTTATTGCAAAAATGAAACACAAATATAGTCCTAAGGAACAAATACGATTCCATCAACTATGTTCATTCATTTACTTCATAATTTTAATATTAGAAAGTTTACTTAAGCTTATCTTATGTACAAAACGCTAACTTTGCAGTCTTCCACAGATTGATTCGAAAGTTCGACGTTGTCGGCCATTTGTTAACAAAATGTACCTTTTCGCAATCATTCAAACTTTTAATATTAATTATAGTATTTTTCCACAACAAAAAACATGAGAATATTTTTCGTGTAAATCACACCTTAAAAATATTTGTTTATTCATTATTTTTATGTATCGCAGAAAAACAAATCATTCTCAGGAAATCTATATATCAACTTAGCTAATCTTTGATATAATTAAGAATATTTAATAGAAAATAAAAGATTAGTCAAAAAATATAAATGACTTTAAATTACGCTCTTTTAAATGTCATTTCATAAACTGTTTCATAACAAAAGATGCTGTAGCTACTCAGGCAATTACTCTCAAACTGTAGGGAAATTTCCCTGCGTCGAAATAAGCCAAGACTCAAACCCACCAACTCAAGTTGGACGCATTATTAATTAAGAGACAGTAAAAGTATGCTGGTAAACGTTTCTTATATAAATATAAATATATGTTAGTGTGTTGTCAATGGCAGGAACCAATTTCAACGTCAATGTCAACGTTTCTTATATAGTTGTCATATTAAGGAATGCTTACCTTCATCTTCAGTTTGCGCATAATGCGTGTCTCCTCCCAGCGATCCAGCTCATCCCATTCCTTACGCAAGCATATTAACGTTTATAACAAGTTTAATCAATAAATTCGAACTTGAGCAATTAATTATACACTCACCTTACCGCGCTTACGCAGTAGATAATAGCGGTACATCACGATAGTTACAGCCAGAATCAGTGCTAGCCCGGTACCTGCTGCGGCACCCAACACCGCTGAACTTACCATGACCATTTCGATATTTTTTCTTCTATATATGCTCTGAATGTGATGCTTAGGTTCTGATCGTATTTTTGTTCTATGATTTAAGGAATAAGAAAAGAGTATTTGTACTTCATTTACATATGTTGGTAAAACAAATATTTAATGTTAACTTATTTAATATATTAACAGCTTAGCCCATTAAAAAACATTTAATTTCTTACATTAAATTTTTAAAATAAATATTTATTTTCAAGTACTTAACCAGATAAACATCAATCAAATATTAAAATTAAATATCGGTAAGCTGTTTTGCGCCCAGTTCTTCAATTCTTCTTGAATTTTGGACTACAGAAAGTTTCCCACTGTTCTTTCAAACAGTACAGTACATATGTATGTATTATCTTCTAGAACATGGCTATATTGTTCACATGTATGGTCACATGATAAGTTATTTGTCTTCGCCACAACTGTGCAAACTTGCGTTTCTATCGTGGCGTGTGTTGTTTTTAAAAGGTTTCGATGCTCTTGAATAATTTGTAAATATGAGAATAGACACGTCAGTATTTCACAATACTGACATATATTATATGCGGAATGATACATTGATACGAGCAAAACAAGGATTCGTCTTCAATCGGTATGTCGTGTCTTCGAAATTATCACTTAAAATGGAATCATCCTCATTATCATCGTGTTTCTCCATTACGGGATATCTTAGGAAATTTTTTATTATCGGCTCTACGATATTATCACCGTCAGAAATTGCATCACCTTCATCGTCGTTATCGCCGTCGTCATCTGTATTGCGAAAAGTTTCTTCATCGTTGTCGTTATTACTATCACGTTTATCCACATATTCAAGATCGTCATCCTCATCGATTTCGCAGGTATTTGTAAGGACCAGAAGGCACCCGAAGCAACAGAAAATAGTTAGCATAAGCTTTCTCATTACGGCGTTTCAACGAATACTGACAAACTCGATGCCAGCAAGCAATTTATAATAACACTGCAGTTGTCAATCTTCAGGTGCAGCAATAAACTGGTTTTCAAAACTGGAAATATCTCTTGTTTACTTTCGTTTAAGAAGCTACGAGTTTTTAATATTCTCCCGAAATATAACAGCGTTTTCGAAATATGCAGTATACTGCGCAATTAACTTTTGTTATTATTATTTGAATTTGAGATAAAGGGTCTTATAAAAAATAAATGTTTTCTATATTTGTTTAGTAAATAGATTTCTAAGGGCAAGTCACTTAGTCCAGTAATATCTTTTTTTTTTATTGTACTCCGGTTCAGCGTTTGGCTCCGGCTCTGACTGTGGCTCTGGCTCCTCTTCTTCAGCTTGTCCTTCCTTCACCTTTGCTGCCTTCTTTTTCAGAGCTATACAGGAAACCGACATCGTTTTTGACATCCTCTTATATTAATATTTTGAGTGCAGGCAGTAGGATGGTACGCATCTTGAATGGTTTCTCAGCAACTTATATAGAGGAGCTGTTATTTAAAGTAGTTGTTGTTGCTTACCCTGCAACTGCTGTCATTTCGATGGAAGTCAAGGTATTAAATATTTGGTACTGGTACTTTTTCGAAGAACTTGGTTTAGTTTGCACAATTGCTAATTGCAAAATTGCAATTGCAAGCAAAAAAAAAAGGATATATAAAAACCTTTGCAATTAAAATACCAGGTTTCTAACTCAGCCCAACGAATTGAAATACATACATAGTTTCATCAATGTATGTAGTTTCAGGGGAAAAAGTGGTTATTGAAAAATAGAGTTTTTAGAAATTGCTTTTGTTTATTTTACTTTTCTGTTGAATGTGTTGTGTTTCAATATTGTATTATGGAGTAGATAAATCACTTAGAGTAAATCCATCATCCTTATGCCGTCTTTATCAGATCGTCAGCGGCACTTTCGTCTGAATCGGAAGCATCATCACCATCTTCTTCTCCTTCTTCAGAGCCGAGAGAATCATCGCCCTCCTCCTCCTCAGCTCCTACCTCATCGGATTCGATGTCCTCATCACCTAATTCTTCGCCATCATCTCCAGCATCTTCTTCGGAAGCCACTTTTTCAACAGGGTCGGCCGATATTGTGGCGAAAAGGACAAAGCCGAAAAGAGCAAGCAGTAGAATGGTACGCATGTTGAATGGTTTCTCAGCAACTGATATCGAATGATCTGTGTAACAACTTTTTATACAGTCTTATTCATAAAGCTGCGCGTTATTTAAAGTATTTGTTTTTGTTTGATTAACACCAACTGTTATCTCGATTGGAGTCAAGTTGAAGCCGAATTCTAAGGCTTATTAAATATTTGCTCTTTGGAATACATCAATGTACTGACGGTTTTCTTAAAAACTTGGTTTAGTTTGCACAATTGTTTATCTATTCAATGGTGTTTTTATTAATTTTTGTCGTATTAAATACAAACAACTACAAATTTTGGTTGAGTCCAATGCAAAATAAATATTTATGGTATTGTACGACGCGTGATAAAACCTTGATTGTAGTTTCAGTTTCACCAAAGACGTTAATTTATATTAATCCTAATATATTTAGTTAATTTATCCTAATATATTTAGTTTACTTTCTTAACATTAATTTTGAGTTTGGTTGGGAAGCATACAATTATCATATGACAATTATTAACCAAGATTGAAATTTCAATCGCCTACAAAGCTATTCACTCGAAAGCGGTTTATATAAAATGTATATATTAATGTGAAATAGTGTCTCTAAAATAGAAAAAGTAGTATCTTTGTTTAAGTTCATGAAATGTAGCATACATTTAAGCGATTTAAAATACAGTTTGCTTCATTGGTTATAATTTTTAAGTTAGTCTAACGCCCATTTCTATCACCATAAATTATTCTATGGAAAAATCATCTCCTTGATTATTGTGTGCTTTATGGCGCGTTTAATTTAATCGGCTTAATACCTGAACTCAGTATTAGATTAAAATGTATGTGTATACTTTATTGGGTAAGAGATGCTTACTTTAATAAGTTACGTAACTCATTCTCGGCAAGGGTGTAAGCATAATCGAATTAATTTGCAGCCAGTCAAAGAAACACACAATTTACAATAAGCTTCAAATATATGCACTACAAGTAATAAAACATTGACTATACCGGTAATTGGAAATCCCACCTCCAAGGGAGTGTAGATAGTGGCTAATTAAAAAATTCGAATGCTCATTTAGAGCAAATAGAAAAACCTGTAGATGTGGGTATTAAAGAAAGATTTCCATTTCAAAATTCCCTATATATACGAATTTATAAAAAATGTGTTGAGCTGACTGACAGCCAATATCTATTATTAGGCCAGTAACAGAGCATCGCTCAGTCGATAGCTGTCAAAAGTAAAATTGAGCTAGTATTTAAGCTAAAATCACATGTACTTTAAGGTCATGGCAGCTCTGTGGAACTTACAATGGATACAAGCCGTGATTAGTTCATTGTTTACATACGCAAAACAAGAGGAAAACCAACAAACTTCCCACTGTGTCTATTTGAGGGGCTGCGGATTACTTCTCAGAAACGGAAGTGGCTCAATTATCATGTCAATTGTGAAGTGAACAGCGCTCACAGTGCCCATCTGAGACGTAGTAACTATTTTTGGGTTTATTAGGAATCATTGTGCAAGTTTTACGCCGCAAATGAGCAGAAAATAGGTTGGATTAACATAATGCAGGACTTTAATGGAGATTAGAAATAAAATGTGGGCATATTGACTTTACAGCTTACAGCTTTTCAGTTATATTATTGAAAAACTATATCAAAGCAATAATTTCCCCACTGCGCAGTAAATTGTGCCAAATACAACAGCTGAAAAGTTAATGACTTTGAGAAATTTGAATTTTGGCGATTTGTTTCGCAGACAAACTTTTCACATTACCAATATATCATGAAAATCAGATAAGTACTTTTGTGTACTTTTTGCGGACAACACCAATTATCATTAAGGCTCATAAGATCTGCAATATGGCCATTAGAAAGCTCTCAACCTATTCAGTTATACTAAAACAAAGTCAACGCAAAGCTCTCAATTCTATTTGGCTTATCCTGCTTCATATTTTTTTTTTTTTATTTGCTGTATTTTTCCCTGAATTCTATCTATGAAAATGTGCGCGCTGGGTCTAGAATGGGAAGTATTCTGGCGCCAATTGCCAAGCCTCTGAGAAGACCCTAAAATTAAGAAAACACAACAATGCGAGCCGACTGATTTCTGCTTGCCAAGATGTTGTAATGAGTGTTGCTGCCTTATATTGGTTAGCAATATAATCAACAAGTGTAATAGCATCGTCATCGTCATCGTCCATAATCTGAGAAAATCCTAAAGGGTTTACTTTTCCGTTGAATAACAGCACCATCCGTCAATAGACTGTTTCACTTAGGCACATTTGCATGGCTCGCATTTACATAAATTTCATTTATAAACAAAAATTCGCGCATTGTGAAACTTCGCATTGAATTTAACGAGCATTTTGCCCTTAAGTGCATTAAAGCATGCGCTTAAAATAGGAGAGCAAAGCGTCCAGTTTGAGTTGGCTATATGAACATCGAACTTAACATAACAATACTAAAAGTAGTAGAACAACAGGTCCTTCGCTGGAGCATAAAGCTTGTCCTCGAATTAACATTTTGATTGGATTTTCCAATATTGCGCCATATGGCTGGTTGGGGCTGGCTCTGCCACTGACTTTGATGGCTGATTGAGTTCCCACTGTTTACGTTCTTTTTGCTTCTATTTGAACCAACCAGCATAGAGAGCATATACAAATTGTCCGATAAGATAAGCACTTTTATTGTTTATGCAGCAGTCAAGTAATGTGAACTCTGAACTTAGCTGCTTTGTGTACTTGTTTAATAAGCAAATCAACGCTAGCGTAAATAGAAAGTGTTTGATAAAATTGTTTGTTTATTTAACCAGATCCAATATGGCAAAATTATGATATACATTACTATTCATATTTTACCAAGCGCTTCATTTAAACGGCGATAGATGCATCCAGGACAGCAGGTTCCACGACATCTATTTTAGGCCTGGGAACTCCTATTTCAGTATTAACATTATAATCGACAATAGGAGCAATTGGATTGGCTTTTCGTGGGCGGATCCTATTTCTGAACATGTTATTGCCGAAGCCGCCGGGCCCCATCTGTCCATATCCACCCCAATATGGTTGTTGTTGGTAGCCGTACCAGTTCTGATATTGGTCATATTGCGGCCAGTATTGGGGATAGGGCATCATACGTTGACCAACCGGCATTGGTGCGCCTCCCATTGAACCAACAATTGGAGCAACCATTGGAGCAACAATAGGAGCAACATCCACTTGAGCCATCGCCGGAACGGGCGGTTCAACTGCCAACTTCACTAAAGGTCGAGCAAAGCGGCTTTGCGACAACGCCAAAGCTACCAAGCTGATGAAAGTTAAGGATTTAAGCCAACACATTTTGTATAACGAATTCTTTCCTCAACTGTTTTTAATTCTCGCCGTTGCCTGCTTTTATTACAAAAACAGGGGATCAGCTCACTAAATATTGGCTTAGCTCATTTTTGCCAATCAATTGTTGAAGTCTAAACGTGCAAATTTTGTTAGTTATTTACCTTCAGTTCGAGCGTCAACTCCGTCTTTAAAAACATTTTAACTTCTAATTATTTGCTTAGCTTGAAGAAAGTGAATAACGATTTTAAGAGATTGTCATGAGCACAAGTGTTTTATTGTTTTGACAGCAAAATACGACAATATATATTATGTGACAACCTCATAAGGCAAAAGCTGTACAAATAAATATTAGATATTAAATAGCCATAAGCACAGAAATCTACATCATTAACAAGCTCCAAATGCAGAGCTGATGTCATAATAACACTCATATTCAAAATGTACCAAAATAATATTTGCATAGCAATGTGTCTTCATTTCTATATTAGAAATCACCTGAATTTGACGAAGACGCAAAATATGTTATAAGCATAACAAGTTAAGCATTACTTGTAGCTATTCAAGTAAAGTATGTGAGTAGCTGAAGCACTTAAAAAAAAACAAGAAATAGACTACAAACTTGGCGCTCATAAAAAGTTTTGACATTGCGTAAATGTCACGTTAAACAAACATAAACAAAAGGCAAACTACTTCAGAATATTGACTCGAAAGACCAAATGCAAAATAGAAAATAGTTCCTACAGTAATTTTGTGATTAGTTGAATTAAACATTTGAGAAAACAGTCAGACTGTTACAAGATATGAAAGAATTTATGTTTTTGAATATTGCTCGTATAGTCTGTAAGATCCTTGGTTAATGTTATCGATATGTTATTGATAACCTAATTAATGAAATGTGACTTATCAGTTTATATTGACAAACCGTCCAATGACAGCGCCAGACACGTTGCTCGGAATTGTATATATCCCTGTGGTGTATGGTCATAATTTCAGATTGACGTCAATATAGAGTTTTGGAACATCTATAAGGCCACTAAGCTGTAGGCGTAGTGGCGTAACGAGTATTGTCAAAAATTATGGAAATACTGTATACATTAGAGCTGATAAGCCACAAAGCACTCGACGCTTATCTTATCAAAGATTCAAATTCATGCATACCTTATGTGTATGGGCATAATAGACACTTATGTTGTATATAAATCAGCACAAAACCCAAACGAAATGCATCCCACTCAAATAGTATGCATATAGAAATCCACACGCTGACAGCACAGCCCAACCCAAGTAGAGTCAATAAAACCTGCCGCTTTACATCAAAAGAGGAGTGCCCATGCCTCGACCCGACTGCGATGTCCTCTGTCCAACTGTGATTGCTTTGCGCCAAGGCCAGCGGCAGTTTTGTGCTTTTGCTGACCGACGGGCAAAGCAATCGCAGTTTTAATAACCTCTACGGCGGATAACAAGAAATGAGGGGATAACATGGGGATTGTAGCCTTACACATGCAAGTACATATGTTTATTTTTGTTCAGCACCATTCAACAGGCTGAATTAATGGACACTTTTGTTGCTCTTGTCCCAAGTGTCAAATAAAAATCCATTATCACATTAATAAACTAGAGAAGTATCTGCTAAAAATAGCAGCGCACTTTTTGAAGTGCACAGTTAAAGACGTGCTTATATAAAAAATGCGTATTTACAAAATATTATTTAGTTTTTGCGCATTAAACACATAAAATACGTATCAGTTTAGATTATATTTATTATGTTATTATTAACTTACCGTAAAATAAGTAAAATAGTTGGCTTGCGAATTATATTTGTAATTCTTGTTATTAAGTCTTTGAGTTAAAACATCCTTTAAAATGTATTACCAATGTAAGTTGCAAGTCCGTTGAACATATTTGCTCTTTAACATTAACCAATGTTGTTCGCTTGTTGTTATTACACTGCGGACGCAAAGTTAATTCAATATATATGCAGTACACAAAATCGCACTTAAATGTCACAAATAATTGACACTAATTTCAATTTTTCAAAAATAATTGTACTCGAGTTGAATACAAATGAAGTTGCTCGCTGCACAAAATGTTAGAGGTAACAACCGTAGTTTTAACCGCTTTGCGTGCCAGATTCCAACTGCTTGCCACAACGGCAGGATGTCCAATGGTAGGCGATGCGCCACAGAATGCTACCATATGCCAGCAGTATTGTTGGCCATCGTTCGTGTGCCACACAAAAAGCTCCTTGGGGCATTGGCTTCGGGTCGGCAAAAAAGCTTTCATCTGTTATCAGTCAGAGATTATGGCTTCGACCGGCGTCCGTTTCGTGTGCATTGTGTATTGATAACGAGTCCGACCACTAATTGTCTCCACTGTCTATCCAGCAATCAGCGTCGGGCAGCAAATACAGATTGACGGCCATCCCAACGGTGTTTGCTTTTACATTCCACCTTTTTAGCTCAAAGCCAGATGCCTTGAAATTGTATTTGATTTCGACCTGAATGCTCCAACAGCCAACAACAGTCGCCTGTCCACACCCAACTTCGTTAACCTGTTGAACGAGGAAAATACGATTATCTGGCATACGCCCTGTTGAATGCACACTTCATGTTCTAGTTAATTATTTAACGTGTAGTTTTATTGAAACTTCTCTTATGTCTCGTTTTCTTAAATATTTTACATTAAATGCTGCAATAGCCGCTCTCGCACAAATAAGGCACATTCGAAAAATGTTTCATTGTATTAGTTGCAAATTTCAACAAAAATCCAATGATAAAAAAAAACTTAAATGATGTTATATGCATAAGTTTACTTTAATCAACTTAACACAATTAAACAATCGCACAGGACTTAAATTAAACGAAATTAGAGTAATTAATGTGGCTGTTCCTTAGGTAAATCATTATAAACTAAGTGTTTAAATATATAGAACATAAATACTGGGGTTTGAGACAGGGTCAACTAAGAACTATTATTTCAAACATTAATTAATTAATTGTTACATGCAAATAAAATTTACATACGATAATGAAGCTGGGGGTTTGTTGACAATTTTTGGCTCTTAACTAGATATAACTAGATATACAATTAATTGATCATGACTTAACAAACATCTTAAAATGTACAATTAGCAGGAATAGAACATTAACACTAATATGGGTCGCTCTTCATATACATCCAACTGAGATGCATGGCTGTCTTGGTAATGGGTTCTCTACAACAAATTAGATTTGAGCACAATTCCATTTTTTTATTTGCGTTAATCAATGATGTCGCGAATGAACGCGTTTCGATTTTTGTGTCGTCGGCCAGTCCAGACTGGTCAACGAAGGTAACAAGCTGTCATTTTTATTATTATTATTGTTGTTGTGGTTGTTGTTGTTATTGTTGTTGTTGCTGTTGTAGCTATTGTTGCCGTGATTACTATTGAGCAGGGCCGGTGATTGCAATGTATAATCGTGGGCTAGTACGATGGGCTGCAGGGCGCTGAAGTTTACAGCTGGCATGTGGGACGGAGAGGCTGGCGCATAACTCATACGCCCCGTGTTGTTCGAATTGGTGGGCGTGTTGCCGTTCAAGTTGGCATACTGATTGGCCACGGGCAGAGGGGCTGCTGGCACGTTTAGATTAAGACAGGGGCCAGCTCTGCAATGGAAAAATGCATCAGTAAGCGTATAAAACACATTGTTAAATTGGGTGAACGGAGCCAATAAAAGTGAAAGAAAAATACTATATACTTATGAGAAAAGCTAAATACTTAATAACTACTACGATTGCAGCTCATTGCCATTGATATACATAATTTATGTGTGGGATAATTATGTGAAAATTTGTGCTATCAAATTGATTGCTTATGGAGCAGACCTTTTGGCACTTTGGGCCTTTGAGAGCAACTATTATTTCTTGGCGGAATCGCCTCTGCTCAATTTAACTCTCATATTGACTGTCACTAGAGGCAGCTTAGTGCTACGAGGGGGTAGAACAATGAAAGCAGTTATGCATCGCTTATGTACAGAAATGAACAGATAAACTGTATCACGGATGTCCGTCATATGCCCAATTTACGCTCACCTTTGTTGCGTTATTGTGAAGACCGATTTGCTAACAATCCGCTTGCCAGTGTGCCAAATGCGGCCAATATATTTGATGCGTTGTATGGCGATGATGGCCAGTGCGACAGTCCTTTAAAATAGAATGCTATAAGTATGCAAATAAAATCATATTTATATCATTGTTGTAACTAACTTGAAAAGCTTTTTTTTGGTGACTCGCTGAGGGGTCAGCTTCAATCCAGGAGCACCAGCAAGATTTTGTAGCGCCAGCTGTTCGCTCGCCTGGTAGCTCTCCAGGGTGAGCTTGAGATATCGCTTCTGATATACGAGCGCCTTGCGATGGCTCTCGACGCGCAGATAGCGACCAAGTAGTTGACGGCATCGCTCCTCCAGTTCACTAACATTCGCATTCCCATTGCCATTGCCATTGCCATTGCCCGCACCAAGTTCCTCGCACTTCTTCTGCAGCGCAATACGCTCTCCGACCAGATACTGTACAGTTTCGGCCATCTGTCGATTCTCTTGCGTGTTCTCCGCCAGCAGCGTGTTAATCTCCTTCATCTTTTGCAGGAACTGTGCCGGCACAGTATCATCTGTGCTGTGGGCCAGACGATCGTTGGCCTGAGCCAAGGCCTCGGATAACTTTGATTCGCGCTGCGATGAGCGGGCGACATCAAAGCGCAACTGGTTGATCTTCTGTTCGAGGTTTTCTTTCGTCGACTCGGCAGCCAATAGCTTTGATTTTAGCTCATGAATCTCGGCCTGCAATTTGGCCTCTTCCTGGTGCTGACGAGCACGGGTGTTGGCGCGACGCGTCTCCGTCTCCTGTAGGGTCACCATACGCGCTTCCAGACTCTCAATCTCGTTGGCCTGCAATGTGAGGCGTTCGTTGAAATGCTCCAGTTCCATTTCCGCCGACTCCTTGTCACGCGCCAGCTTATCCATTTCCTGCTTGAGCCGTTCACAATATGCGACACGTTCCTGCAACTCTTTCTCATAGCGTTGACGCTCCCGTTCGCTGTTGCGTTGTGCGTCCGCTGATCGTTCTCTTTCCCGCTCATTCTGGGCAGTCAGTAGCTTCAGTTCGCTGCGTAGTCTTTCGCACAGCTCCGATTCGAAATCGGCACGCGGTGATTTCCGTGGTGATTCTGTGGGTGACTTCAAAAGCGAACTGCTGCGTCGACTCTCGGCACGCTGCAATGAGGTCAACTGGGTTTGCAGTCGCTCGCATCGTTCGCGCTCCATGTCCAATTGTTTGTGTAGCTCGTCCTCGGCCTCGAGAACGGCTTCGAGGCGCTTGCGCATCGCCTCGATGATCAAGACATCCTGTTCCTGTATTTCCTGCGAATGATGTTTCTCGCCCAGCAGCTCTCGGCTCAACGTCTCCGTTTGTTCGCGCTCCACGGCCAGCTGAGCCCTAACTGCCTCCAGTTGATTAAGCAGCTCACGTTCACCCGTAAAGTTCTCGTCATCGGTGCCGTGACCGTTGCCATTGCCAGCGGTGGGATCCGCATCGGTTTGGACTTCCTTCTGGTGCAACTTGTTGTCCAAATTGTTCTCCTCTTCGCTCTCAATGGCTTTGAGTATGTTCGAGTCGAGTTGGGCCGAGTAGTTAAGCTCCTTTTCTACTTGCTGTGCGATCTCGTCTACCGAATATTGCTTGGAGCCGTGCTCACTGTTCTTCAATCGCTCGAGATCACGCTCCAAATCCTGCACCTGTCGCTGCAACTGATCAGTGCGCTCCAGTGCCGACTGCAATCGTCCTGCCAGCTCTCGATTACGCTCCGTCTTTGTTTTTATCTCAGCATTGAGAGTCTCAACCTCTTGCTTTCGAGTCGCAGCCATTTCCTGATGCTGTTGTTCGCATTGAGCATGCGCCGCACTGACCAAGTTCAGTTCTTTTCGAAGCGTCTCACGATCGGCAGCCTCCTGGGCGGCAGTCTCCAGAATTCTGTTCTCCAGCAAGTCGATGCGCTGGCGATATTTTCGCTCACTCTCTTCGTGGTCGCGCATTAGCTTTTGCTGCCTGTCCAGCTGCTCCTTTTCGTGTGCTAGTTGCTGCTGCAACTGGTTAAGATTCTGCTCCAGTTCGGTCTTTTGCTGTTGTTTCTCCTCCTCCAGTGCGGATAGCTTTTGCTTCAGCTGCTTCAGTTCCGGTGATGTTATAGCTTTAGGCAGCTCTGGTGTTTGCATCAACAGACTGGGCGTCTTAAACTTGGAGTCCTCGGTTAAATTCGAGAAATTGATCTGTCGCGGCACCAAGCCTGGCGTCAATTCGCCACTGACTTGTGTGGTTACGCCAAGTGCATTGGGATCCTGGAAGTAGTGTGGATGCTCAAAAGTGTTGGCCGGATGTGCCACCACAAAACCACTCAAGTCATCAGTACGCTTGTACGTGAGATTTGCGACAACTTCCTTTGAAGTTTCCTGAAATCAAATTCGTTGATAATACAATATTGCACTTGTCAACCCCTTTCTTTTAATCATTGTCTTACCATTGTCTGATGCAGGAAGCCCACTGCAGACTCGGGCAACTGGAGGGGTGCATTGAGACTGCGCATTGTTGCGCGACGTTCCACATCTGGTTCGGGGAACTCGGTGATCGAGCCAATATCGCTGAGAGTGCGAGCACTGTGTTTCGTGCTGGCATCCTGTTTGCCCGCTGCCGGGGAGGAGATTGGACTCGCATCCCTGGCTGCCTGCAATTCGCGCTCCTTTGCCTGTAGCTGCTCCTGCAGATGGTCAATCTCATCGTTCTTGTCGGCCAGCATGGTTTGCATCAGATCGGGCAGCGATTGGCGATTGACCATTTCGGTGCGCATTGTTTCCTTCATTTTGTCCAACTCGTTGCCCTTCTGCAACACTTCCGCCCGCAAGCGTTCAATCAGACTGCGATCCGGCTGAGAGCGTGCAGCAAGCTCTGTCTCAAGGCGGACAATCTCATCCTTGCTGCGTTGCAGCTGCTGTTGCATGGTGGCCATTTGCTTATCGCGGGCGGACAACTGCTCGCCCAGATTGCGCAACTCGCTCTGGAGCTCGTGGACACGCGTATTGAGATCGGAGGTGCCTACACGATGCAGTTGCTCGGCCCGTTGGCGCTGCTCCTCCAGACGCTTCTGCAGCGATGAAATGCGATGCGATTGCTCATCGATTCGGCCCTGCAACGAGTCGCGCTCGTGCTGCAATTCCTGCGGAGTAAAGTGAAAGAGTCTCGATTAGTTTCCAGAGTCAATGGCCGACCGATGGACCGCATCTGCATCTCTCACTACCATCCTCTCCCACACTCAACCCTTTGGCCGACTTCAATTAAAGTAAATTGAACGCTTTCAAGTGATGCTGCACTGGCGATAAATGGTACACGTATCTGCATTATATATCTGCACTCATATCTCTCTTGTACACAGCGTCGTGTTGATGGCAAGCATTTTATGCGGGCACAAGCACTGCTCCAGACCGCGTTTACAACGATTGCCATAACAAAGAAATTTATTCAGGCACACAAGCTGCTTACTTGCATTATGCATAATGCACATATGAGTATTAGTCTTTCAATTAGGCTCTTGTGGCATGCAACATATTGTAAACAAACCAGCGCATGCAACCATAACCATAACATACATATTAGTAGTGATTGAGCCAGGTGCATAAGATGGAAGGAAAGGGCGACAAGTGATTTATTTTGAGGATAAGAATTTGAAAGTAGCACAAACTGGGCACATAAATGGAGCTGGCAAGGTGATGACGAGTGCATCTATTTTTGACAGAGCTTGTGCCATTTTCTAAACAGTTCTTTCACAAATAATGATGTGCTAAATACCGTTAGAAGAACTACGTGCCAATTGCATAAAACTACATATATAATAATATATTCATACATAATATGTACTTAATGCATTTAAATCCAAGTACAAAACATTTGTGTACTTGTCTATAACCTTGTCAAAAATCATCATTCATATATATACACATATATATATATATATATATATATATGTATATAAAATGTACATAAACAAATGTGCCGCCTGCCAATTGAGCTTCAATTGTGTGCCGCATCTTTATGTTATTGAAAGTGTGTACATATTCTATTTAACTCACTCGAATTGGTACCATGTTAAAGTTGAGCGCATTTTTTGAGCGCAACAGCATTGGCACTTTTATAACAATTTATTAGGCAAATTTAATTAAATGAATCAAACAAAATTCAAAACACAACTATCAAATTGAACGCAAACATTTTCATGTGCGTCGCGGGAGACCCTCTGTGGGTAACTGAGCGATGTGCCGAACACAGGCAGAATTTCAGTTTACAAATTTAGAATCTCGTTGATCCGCACACTGCTCTGGAACTGTAATCAAAGCACACTGTATCGAAAACTGTGATTATAGCACAGTGCTTACAAAACTGTGAACAGTAGAGCAAAAACTTGTACACCTCGCCAAACCAATTAAAATTAAGCTTTCAGATAATAAATCCTGCGAAGAAAATCAATGAATTAACTAATTTAATTTAGTTAATATATAAAAAGTAAAAAACATCAAAAACATCATTGATTTTACTTTACTTAAAGCTGTGTGGACCAATTAAGAGCTAGCAGCTGCGCTTTTAAAAATGCCTCCCACATGCCTAAGAAAGTTTTAGATGAAACTTTTGTTGTTTCTTGTCCGTTATTCAAATTGCGTGTCAGCGAAGACAACAACCAACTCACCACAAAAGCGGTACGAAGAGCTACGAGTACTCACCACACAGCCACTGCGCATCTGCGTGACTTGCATTTCCAGATCACGTATGCGCTTGATTGCAGCCTCCTCGACCCGCGTATGCTTGTCCAGTTTCTCGGAGACACGCTGCAATCCCTCCACAGTCAGTGAGTGATGCGTGGGCGAACTTTCCGCTGTATGTGCAACCGTTGGCTGCTTACTGCCACCGTGGACAGATACATCCTCTGTGGCACTCAGGCTGCAGGAGTTGGAGGCGTTGTTCGAGTTGTGCAGAGATTCCAGTGTCTTGGTCTTTTGCTCGAGTGTTGTTTCAATTTCGCGCAGTTGCTCGGCCACACCGTGTTCGCCCGAGGGTATTCCCTGCTGCAGTTTCTCCTCCAGCTGACGGATGCGCGTCTGATATCCTTCGCCGATATCCGTTTTCAGGCTGTGCACCTCCTGTTGCAGGGCATCATTGGAACGCATTTGCATTTGTACGTAGTCCTCCAACTGCTTAGCCTTCTCGTCCAGCACCTGTTCGTTGAGCGCCTTGGTCTGCACCTGTGTCTCCAGCTCCGAGATAATCTCGCGCAGCACAAAGATCTTGTCTATTGACGCCTTCAATTCCACTTCAAATTTGTCTCGCTTCGCATTGGATTCGCCCAGCTGTTGATTGACCTCGCTCAATTGCGCCTCCAACTGGGCATACTGTCGGAAATTGATTATATATAGATACTTTAGAAGACTTGCCAAATACATACCAAAAAAAAAATAATGTAGTTATGTGTGTGCTTATGTTATAATTGTGTGCGTGGGATCGTGACATATATGTATACTATAACTTACATGCTTCAGCTTGACAACCCTCAACTTAAATGTGCATTTCAATTTCAGGTGCAGTTATTTGGTAAGGATTAGATTATTGTGGGTGCATGCAAAGAGGATTACGATTAGCATATTCATCAAGGTTATAACATATAATCTTCAATCTTATGTTAGTAAAAATATATATATACGTGTTGGTGTGTGTGTGTGTAGATAATTCTCAATGAAACAAGTATTTGACTCGAATGAATTTAACTCGCACCCCCGCCCAGAATATTTTCTTAATTTTTGTTTTTGTTTTGATTCTATAAATACTACGTCGGCACATGCTTACGAAAGATTTATATCTATATATATATATATATATATGTATATATGTATATATGGGCATTGGTACATATAGCAGACAATCATGCTGCCCTTGACTTCGATATGAAGAGCAAAATGAAATATTCACTGGATTGGGTGGGGGAGGCACATCAATAAGGTAGGTATAATTTTGAATTGGGCCAAACAGGTGCAGCCAATCAGTTGTTTATTAAGTGCTTGGAGGGTTCACTAAATTCAGCCAATTTGTGTATTATAACTAGCAACTAAATCTAGATTAGTTTAACATACGTGTTATAGGAATCGGTGTGAAATAGGAAAAGGAACTTAAAATATAACAAGACCTACACAATATGTGTAGAAGCGAAATTAAATAGTTTAAAAAAATAAATATATTTAAAAAATAGTCCAGAAGAAGAGAATCAAACCATAAAACCAAACGAAACAAAGGAACATGAAACCAATCATAAGTATACATATAGAACATATATATGCGGTCAATATATGACTCAAAGCGACCCACGACATGAGAGGGCACTCACCTCCTCAGAGGCATTGGCAAAAGAGCTGCGCTCTTTTTCCTTGTCACGTAGCTGCAATTTGAGCTGCTCAATCTCGCGCTGAAACTCATCGCGTTCCTGTTCGCGTTCGCCGGCCTGCTCCTCGAGGAACTGCCTGGTGGCCTTCAGCTGTTTGTCTGCGGTGTCAATCTGTTTTGGCGGTAGGGGTAGGCATATGGATTGGGAGGTATAATAACCTAAACTGATACTTGGCTTACAAACTAGACGCGGGTACAACGGGTATTATATACGGATTGATCATGCGTTTAGCACTGCAGATGATATTGATATGTATAATTTAGGGAGGCGTTAGCTTACCTGTGACTGCAGATCTTCGCGATCCTTCTTCCCAGACTCCACGACCTTATCGCCCTCGCGACAGAAGTCCTCTATCATCTGCAGTAATAGCACCGTTGAATTACCCTGTTCCTGTGACTGCTGCTGCTGCTTCTGCGTGGGTGAGGTCAGCAAATGGCGCGCCCTTTCCTGTAGTTGCACAAAGCTGGCCGATGACTGATCTAGGGCCTGCGGGCTCTTCATGTCACCGAGACCATAGCCTTCGGCATAATCTGTGTGATTGAGTGAGTTCAGCTGCGATAGCTGATCGCGCAGCGCCTCCAGCTCCTGTCCCAACTCGGCATTACGATCGATGGTATTCGTGAGTTGTTGCTGCAGTTTCTGGCGATCGGTTTCCGATTTAATTAGACGATTCTTCAGCTCTATTAGCTGGAAACTGAGCTCGGAGGCATTGCCAGCCTGCTGCTGCAGATCCAATGGCAGTGAGCTGTGCGTCTTATTGATCTGTACACCATGGCTGGTCTTGCGCTGATGCGCCTCGCCCAAATGCTGATCGTTTAGCGAATTGGTGCGCATAAACTCGTGGAGCAGCTGCTGCTGAGTTGGATGCTGTGGTGCAGTTGTCTTTAAGCCATCTACGGCTTCGCAGCACAGCTCATGTTCCTGTTTCTCCGTCTCATCAAGTGGCTCTGCAGGTTCGGCAACGTTCGGCCTGTCCAGATCCTCAGAGAGTTGCAGTAAATAGGCGGCCTCTGACTTTAGACGTTCGAGGCAATCGCCTAAATCGAAATCCTCATTATTGTCATCGGGACTTTTGCTGTCGATAAACTGCACTAGGCTGGGATCCTCAACCACTTCCAAGAGACTATGGACATCGGGCACCAGACGATGTTTTGTGTTATTGAACGAGCCCTGCAGCAAAGAGCTGCTCAGCGTTTGCTCTAAATCATCGCCACCCTCCTGACTCCGACTATGTGCCAGTATGCGCTGCATCTCCTCGGAGAGTGTGGCATTGAGGTCACCCTCACAGTTGGCCACACACTTGGCCAGGCGACAGAGGACGCTGCGAAAACTCTTTGATAATTCCCGCAAACCATCTCGCTCGTTGATAATGTGATCCAAGTCTCGACCCGAATCGAAAGTCAGATGCCGCTTGTTCTTGCGGTTGAGTTGTTTCTCATAATCCAATTTTATGCGCGACATCTAAACAACAATTGTAAGCGGTTTTTGGGCATATTTCATTAAACTGATAAGTTCAATATGATAGTCACCTCTTCAGCATGTTTGATATTCAACTGGGTGATCTCCAATTGACTCTTTGCCGTGAACTTCTCGCGTAACAATATAAGCTCCTTGGGCCAGTGTTGATCACTCGCGGCGTTCTCCGACAACAAACTCTAAAAGAAACAAATCGGACACGGCATTATTGATTGAAATCAAATTGTATATGCACAAAATACATATGTTTACATATGTATATCAAAGTCTGGGAAAGTTTGCTGCACATTTGCATGCAGACATATTGAAGTTAAATGTATATATACACACACATATATATATATATATATGTATATATATATATATATATATATATGTAGAATCGATGCTATATTCGGACAGCTTTTCCCTTGAAAGACAGCTTTTCAGTGCAACAGGACATAAATATTTATTTATCAAAGCAAATATTTACATATTCTCCTACAGACGATTTTCCTTAAAAATTCCTAAGTTTTCTTTTACATCTGATCTGACAATGAAGAATATCATCAATGGTCTCCCACTCTGTTTTTTTTTTTGTTTGTTTATCGAGACCCAACGAGTCGCGTGGTTGTATCTCAAAGTTTTGCTGTTGTTGCTGCTGCTGCTGTGGCATACATACATAAATAAATCTTAATGAACGTGCCGCAGAGAAGTGGTAAGAACTGGAGAAGAAGTCGCAACTGTGGCAGCTGCATTGAACGTCAAATTTTCAATTAAACGAATTTAAAAGAAATGTTTTTACAAACAGCTGAGCAGCAGTTGATCTGCCTTATCTGCCGCACAGAGGTCGCCCAGAGTGCAGAGCTGATTATTCTGTTGCATCTTTCCGATTATTATTATCTATTTCCTTTTATGGCCAATTTTCTATATTAAAAGATTATAGATTAAAAGAGAACAGTGCAAAACAAAAAATAGGGAGAGAGAGAGAATGCTCAACAATGTTGCATTATCATTAAACTACTTATGCTGAAACTTTACGGCGAAGAATATGTCAAGCAACATTTTTATTTCTGTCTCAGTTTTGAAAATTTGCATGCAACGTCTGACAGAATTTGCATAGCACAGAAAAAATGTATTTTTAGTTTCTTGCATAACTAGGTGAAAGAGACACAAACTGAAATCAAAATTTGTGTAAATGTTTGCATACGTCATGATTTCATGCATAGACGGCATTGATATGACAAGTAAGAAGTTGTAGTAATGTTAAAACTATATTTATGCAACTAATCAAATAAATAATAAATGAAAATTACCAAACAAAAATACATCGTTGTATTTTTCACAAAAATTATAGCAGTGGTCAATTTGGCAATAAAAATATATATATTCATAATATTTATATCGAACAAATTGCACATGCGACTGATAATTTACTATTGAATTTTGGTTACAAGTGAACAGATTTTCAGAAACATATATACTATTTATATCTCGATCTGTATTCAGTGCAATAGAACCAACGAAAATCTACTTTTATTGAATTACAACATCAAATTCCAAATTACATTAAGAGATACACAAAATTTGAATCAAGTCATCCAGTTAAAGACACACTCGCTTCTTATTCATCATCGACGTTGAGGAGCAGTGCCAAAAGACTGTAGGCTTGGTTCATTATCTGTAGGGTGAATAGCGTTATAAGATCATAAAGTTATCCTCAACAAATGAAAATACCTTGCCGAACAGTACCAGACCGATGACAAAAAAGCCGCCGGCTTGTAATTGCATAGGACGATTTAGGTAGATCATAAATGTGAATATCTGGCGACGCATTTTTACAGACATATCTGGCCACTGGCAGGTATAAAGATCATTGACCAACTGATTTGCTTTTTCGATAATTTGATTAGCATAAATGCAGGGCAGAAAGATTTGCGACGTCATCGCCAATAAATACTGAGTCTTCATCAAGAAGAAAAATGGATCCTGCAATGTAGTACGCTGCGAAGGACCCAAATAACCAGATTGATTATATTTCTTCGTAATACATATATGACTCTTATGTCACTTACCATCTGTAAACAATAGATGGTGAGACAGATTATTATGGAGCTCAGCAAGATCTGTGTAAGCGTGCTATGGGAACAGAAAATTTGAATCCGGTTCGCGTGCATTTTGATGCGTCTGTGGAGCGCAATAATTGCCACAAACTGCGCGTGCAGCTGCTGCTCAGACTCCAAGCTGTTGCCAGTTGGAGCAAGTGCAGCCATCCGCATCCCGACCAATTCGAGGCACAGTGAAATGTGCAGCATCAGATAGCAATTGAGTACGTCCATTCCTACGTTGGAAAGGCACGAAAAAGGCACTGCGATCATTTGAAAGGCGTATGTGAAACAAAAATTGACGGGTTGTGTCCAATCATAAGGGAGCCACACCAAAAATGGCAATTTATTAGGATAGTTGAGCAGCGACGATATGAGGATGCACACACCCGAGCTGAAGCTGCAAAAGACGTACACATTGGCGACGAGAGCGAATCTACGATGTGCCAACTCCCACATATCGCGCTCCTGGCCAAAATGAAGTTTGAATTGCTGGCTAGTGGACCACTCCTCAAGTAGCTCGCGGGCAATGTGATGACGACGCCAATTGTTCACAATCTTAGCCAATAGACTCGTCATTGTTAGCATAATGAAAAGCACTTCGGCTCTCCGCTCAAAATCGTTTGTCACGAAAGCCTCAATCCACATCAAGGCCGTGAACATAAAGGTCATTACGCCATGTATCAGATAAGGCCAATAGCGATTGAATCTTCGGGTCCACGGCGTATCCAAGGATGAGCCCTGGTTTGGCCATATTGCAAAGAAACGAAGAAGGCGCACCACATTCCGCGAAGCTTTTATGTTATCGAAATCCATTTTATAAACTTGTACAGACGACCAGTCTAAAAAATTGTCCTTATATACCCCAAAAATGTCAATTACTTGCTAATTGCTTCATTTTGTGGGCGTTTCGGGCTTTCAATTAAAAATCAATTATACAAAATTTGTCTAATATGAAAATCGATATCAATGTTCATGGGCAGTTGGAGTCGCTTGGGTGCATTCATTGCATTCACTCGATTTAAATGCAGCACAAGCAGAATGAATACTCCGAGCCAAGACTGTCGCATTAAAAATAGACACATGTTTCCAAAATAGGCACCAGCAACATCACATGTTGGGAATGGGAATACGTAGTGTTTATGCTTTTGGAAAAGGGCAACGACTTGTCTAGTTTTGGAACGCATCCTAAATCAAAGTGTTCACTCTTTGAATGTTTCGAGTATTTTCAAAAAAATAATAAATTTGTTTTTAAGAAACGTTGGCCTAAGCAAAATTCAGGTACATTTATAAATATTGCCTATTTTTATTTCTATTAACTAATAACTAGTTAAATCTTTTCTTACTTTTTTAGTGGCCTTTTCAAATCCAAAAATCCACTTTGTATGCATGAATGTATGCTATTTGTTTTGTTGTTGTAGGAAGCACGCCAACCATAAAACCGTTAGATTTTGAATTGTATCCGCTTCTTCACAAATTAGATTTGATTTATGTTTGTTTGTATTGTATATATTTAATTGTACACATCAAGTGTATTTTTTGCATGTCATAGTATATATTATAGTTCCACTTTATCATTATTAAGAACATCTGTTTGTATGTATTTGCATTTGTTGATTTGGCGTTCTTTTTGATTTTTGTTTTGTATTTATATCATTTAACGATCTCTTGAGCGCACATGTTTTTATGCTAATTCAATAGTATATGTTTTTATGCATGTGTATTCACGCACACTATATATATATATATATATATATATATTTATATTCAACACTATACAAACACAAAGTGATTTAGCGCACGCACGCTTTGAAGTAACGGAAAAGACTGAGCAGTCGCCGCGAGCTACCAGGCTATTTAATAAAGATCGATGGCACGCTCCCGAGCAAGTGATAGAAGGAGAGAAGTAGGGAGAAAGAGAGAGATAACAGCAAGAGAGCATTTGCCTTGTGGGCAGGCAGCAAGCAGTGCACGCAGCACGCTGCACTGCTTGCCCTGTGTTATAGGCTTGTCTGCGTGTGGAAATTAATTTAAATTTATGTTCGTTAATTTTGGACAGTGGAGTGTGCATTGTTATTGCACTCACATATATATGTATATGTAAGTATGTGCATATGTGCATACATATGAATGGTGGCATATAGCCGTCATCGTTTGTTCACACTTCTTCAATATACAAAAACTCACACTGGAGTTGATTAATTCTAAGCCGAGCTACCCTTCGCACTTCCGGCCAGGCTTTATTGGCTTTATCTTCAATTGTGAAGTAGATAAATGCATACCCAGTTGTTTGTTTACGGAATTCAACGAGAAGCACATGTTTGTTTTATACGACACACATACATATGTATATACGAATACATCTACATGAATATATATATGTGCATATATCTGTATGTCATAAGTATATAATCCAAATCGCTGAATGTCTGCTAAAGTTGACTTAATGACATTCAAGGCACACTTCTCAGATTTCGTGCCCGTCGATGTGAAGGCGTTGCTCACCTAGAAGCAAGTTATCCACCAGACTTCCAACTTCGATGAGTCCATCTGCAACACGGTATGATAAAAAGGAATTCGGCATGCAGCAGCGCTAACTCACAACTCTTAATTTATTTACACAAACTCTTAAATTGTTCAGATGTGTGTGTATTTCAACTATATGTTGCAGAATATATATGTATTTATATATATGCGCAGATGTTTTGTTTTTAAATGTGACACACATTTAGTCGACCACAGTTGTAGCGACCAGATTATTTACTGCAAAGCATTGTCCAACACTCTGCCTTCTGGCCGGCAATGACAATGTATTTTAAGTGTTGCATAAAGTTGTACGTAAAATATATCACATAGCGCCATAAATCAGTCCTCCAACTATAGGAAACAGTTGTCACTGGAGGACGTGTCGGGCAAAGGGATGACATAAGTCAACATTCGATGGGGATCGTTGACTTTGGCCTTAAAAATAGCTCTGCTGATATCAAAGAGTACGAATTGTATGTTGTATGCTCAATTCGGCAAACAGCTAAGTAAAATGATCTCTCTTTATATCTATCTACCTTTTGAGTGGCCACACGTATGGTTAAAGAACTTGGACCACTCCATTGCAAAATTAATTTACGCGATTCTGGCAACTGGCCAAAATGTACCACGATTTCGCTCGTACGGTGCGTGCTTCAGGCACACTACGGCGTTTCATTGAACGGAACGAGTACACAGAAATAATTTGCATCTCGAAAAAAAAAAGAAACGACAATCGAAGGGAGGCTTGGTGAATCACACTCAGCAGCATGCAGAGAGCACAACCACATGCAGCATGTTGCATCTTGTTAATAAGCAGCGTTGGTGAGGCATCTGTGCAGCAAACTCCTTACCTGTATCTGCTGTTCCAGTTCTGTGGCTATGTCCTGGCGTGCCAGCGCCAGTTGCTCCTGCAATCGTCGCTCATACTCCTCAATGATGCGTTGAATCACCTGCGATTCGTTCTTGAAATTCAGCTCATCCTCATCGATTATGATTAGCGAGCTGTTTGGATTCTGGGCAGGCGCTGGCGATACGTCCACTGTATCTTTGTTAGTTTTTTGGCAGGTACGCGGTGATTTGGGTGCAGACTGGTCGGTCAGGTTAGTTGTTGTTTGCGGTGTCAGGTAGTCACAGAGTCGGGTTTAGTTGTTTTTATTGGGTTATAAAAGTAAAGAAACAAGAAGGAACATGCACAGTTAGCAGTTAGCCAACAAACAACGGACAGGTAATTGCATATTGGTGCACACATATATAAATATGTGACTCGATTTTGCATTAGTTTTACACATGCGACAATATATATGAATAGAAACTCACCAGGTAATCATCGTCCGCATGACGACGCTCATGGAATCTCAGACGTTCGGTCAGTTTGCGAACCTGCTCGGCGTGGGAGCGCTTCAGCTCATGAATATGCGTCTGATAGAAGACTTTGAGGTCGGCAATCTCCAACGACATCTGCAATATTAATTATATGCATAGATTTCAATTCTACTGGGATTCCACTTCAGTGGTTTACTCACATTGTCTTTGGTTTCCTTCCCGCAGAGGGCATCTAATCCGCTGGGCGTGATTTCTCGATGGCTGGGACTGAGCAGCAGTTCGGCACGTTTACGCTTGCGCGGTGATGATTCCTTTGAGGCCAACTCATCGGGCAGTTGCTCCACCTCCGAACACTCGGATGAGGTGTCGCCGCTCACATGCTGAGACTTGTGCGAGAACACATCATCCGAGAATTGTTTCTCTAGGTCAGCACAACGGTGCTCGAAGTATTTGCGCAGCTCCTCCATTTGCTTGCCATGTGCCGCCTGCTGTGCCTGCTCGCTGGCCAGTTTGTCCTGCTCCCACTGCTCCCGACTGGCTTGCAGCTCTTGGGCGCTCTGATCCCGACACTGTGACAATTGCTGGGACAAATAGTCATCAAACTTGCGCTGCACCAATAGAAACGGTCGCAGCTCGCCTGGCAGCAGGCATTTTTGGAACTGTTCTATTTGCTTGCTGAAAGCGGGCGGCCATTCAGGTGGCAGCGGCTCCACGCCCAGATCATCGATGCCCGCCGACTGGCGAGGCACCGACAGCTGTCGTTCGCGTGAGCTGCGCGATACACGCTCCTCGTGATCCGTCAGGTAGTTGCGATCCAGATCATCGTCGCTTTCGCTTATCAGATCCATTGAAATCTCCGAGATGTGTCCGCCAGCAGTGGCCTCTCGATCTGACCAGCCGCTGCTCCGTTTAACGGTGTCAATGGCGTCGTGCAGCTGTCTGCGCAACGCTTGCACCTCGTCGCCAAGTCTATCAGAATCCGATTGCAGTTGGCCACGCACGTTTAGCGAGTGCTGCAGGGATTCCGTCAGCTTGGCAATAATATCATCGCGCCGGGAGAGCTCCACATAAATGTCCAGCGTCTGCAAGGACACAATATGATACGAGTTAATACATACATATGTTGTTAATGTAATAAAGACTTACCGGCGCCCCAAACTCCTCTTGGAATGTGCGATATTCCGTTGAGGTAGTCACCAGGGAGCTGCTGTCCCGCGCAGATGCTGGACCCCCACTGGATTCGCGACGTGCCGTCTCCAGCTGCATGTTTAGCGAGGCGAGGCAGTTGTCTTTGGTCTCCAGTTGCGAGTGTAGATCCTGCACCTTGGCCTCCAGCTGTTTCAACATGCTTAGGCTGACCAAACTTGAATTGCTGCCAACTTTGCATTCCTGCAGTGTTTTTGTCTCCTCCAGGGACAGCGATTTCGGCTCCTCCACTGTGGTGCTCAGCGAAAGTAGACGTTCACTCTCCTCGGTAATGTCCTCGAGCACATCCTTGCTGAACTCTGTCAGCGGTACACGTTCCATTTGCTTCAGCTCCACGTTTACTGTGGCGCTAGTTGTTGTGTTCTCCTGTGAAGCTGGCGATTCCGTGGGTGAATTCTTGGCACCGCTCTCAGACAGCGGCTGCTGGTGCATGGCCATAAGACGTAGCTTCAGCAGCTGCATGGAGGCCTCCTCCTCATCATCATCGTCATCGTCATCATTATCATCCTCATCATTTATTTGCTCTTGTGACTCCGGTTGCAGATGCAGCGTTTCAAGCATCTTGACGCTTTTGTGCTCGACTATTTGTGCCAGTTGCAATTGGGGCAGCCTTAAAGTTGCCACAGCATGTGGGCCATCCGATGGCTCCAATCCATCCAGATCTGTAATCATTTCTAATTTTTGCGATGCACTGCATAGCGTGCTGCTAACAGCCGCTTCTTCACCATCATAGGTGATCTCTATGGACTCATTTGTGTGTACGATTTCTTCCATTGAATGATCCTGCTCACTGGGTGGCCCAGCAGCTGTATCCAATTCACTCTCCTCTAGCCTCGACGGCGCCGGACTTTGTGCCTGTTCCACCTCATCAGCTTCTATTGCCGATTCGGATGCGTGATGCGGTTCATCCACAAAATCAGAGACATCGTCTGTGGTGCTTTGATTGCTGAGACTCTCGCCTTCGTTCTGAGCAAGCAACGACGCCTCTACGTCATGGTCGACGTCAATATCTTCTTCATGACGCGAGTGAATTGGTTTTCTATTTTCCAATGGTAAACTAATATCAAAATCATCATCATCATCATCTTCATCGTCATCGTCATTGTCTTCGACTTCATCATCGGACAGCGTTGCTTGATCCTTTGGACTGTTTGGTTCAGCATCGTCCTCATCACTCTCATCATCCACCACAAAATGTTGGGCCAGCTGGCCGCCAGAGAGTTCAGCGTCGTCAATGCGAAACTCAGCAGCTTCCTCACTGCTCTCAGTTTTGGCACTTTTTTGTGATTGTAGTTTTGGTCGGGCAAAAGCCGCTGCCTCGGATAGGGATTCAATGTTCGAGTTCAGTTGCTCCTCCACCTCACTCAACTCGATGGCCTCCTCGATATCCTCTTCTATGCTGCTGCTTGTGGTTGTCGTTGTAGTCACTGTGGTTGCCCTAGTCTCCATTATATCATTGCTGCTCGCTGTCTCACTTCTTGTGGCTGTTGTTGTTGTGGTTGTTGTTGCCGTTGTGTGTTGCTCGGCCATTTCAATGGTCATGGAACTGGTAGGCGGTTCAATACTGAACGAGGACACTGTCTGGTCGTCCTCGGTGAGACTGAGATTATTCTGTTGCCGCAGTAGCTCTGCAGTATCGGTCGATGAGACCGCGTATGGAGTGCTGCTCGAGCAGCTTGTGAGTGCTGTCAAGCTACTTCTGGAGATTATATATGTGTGCGTCGATTCGTTATCTGAGCAGTCGTCAGCAACATGTTGCTGTTGCTGTTGCTGTTGCTGCTGCTTTAGCTCTTCCTTTTTGACGACAGACTTGTGAAACACAAAATTTAATGTTGGTATAAACTCAACATCCACATTTTGTACGATATAATTGTGACTGGTCGCCGCCTGTGTTTGTTGTTGCTGCTGTCCAGCAGCGACTGTTGAATCTGTGGACGATGCTACACCGACTGGCTCCTCAGGCGCCTCGATTGCCTTGTAAAAGGCGCTGCCACTGCTCGTGCGTAGAAGGGATGTAATCTGAAATGAGGCAACAAATTAGACAATTTATTATTAAGTTAACAGTAAGAATTGATTTTGCCAAAATTCCACACACAAAATGTGTATAATATATTTGAAAAACTGTTCCATTTATATTTATGCTTATCTGCCGATCTGTGTGAAAATACACACCTGGTTGAAAAGTAGCCAAGGTTAAATACAAAATTTCGATCGACTTTAAACTCATTTTTAAAGCGCTACCAAAAAAAAAACGATTCTTAAATTTTTGACCAATTTCGAAAACCTCACTTCGCAGGCCGTAAAATTAATTTTAAAAAGTGTTGTGTGATATCTTTTTGTATTCCACACAATCTGATTTGCAAAGATCTGTGTGAAAATTTGTTGAGCTCAAAAAATTAATTACAAGTTCTACACAAATTTCATTTTATAGATGGAAACGGGTTAAACGAGAGTTAATTTCTTATTCGTTGAGTCTTAAATTTATAATCAAAGTTTTATAAATGAAAATGCATCAAAAGTATTAGAAAATGCAGAACAATTTGAAGAAATACATACGCAAAGCGTGTAATGTCTGCAAGTATCTAGATACATATTTGTTTAATAGTATTTAAAATGTGCAACATTTTTGCATTTGTTGGGCCGTTGTACGATTTGGCAGTGACACTTTTGGGGCCGCACGCCTGATGCCATATAAAAAATGCATTTACACAAATGATTTTCATCTTCGTAATGATGTCACCTCATTTTCAACGTCGACGATGCGACGTTGTGGCAACAACAGCATTGTGAGGATTATGGGGTTAAGCGACGACTTGCCCAACCGAATGACAGCAAGAGATTTTATAAAATTAACAGAGAAACAGAAAAAATGCGATCGGTGATCGGAGATACGAGATAGAAGAGACAAGATCAACATTGATTAGGCAACAATCGCTGACATCTCCGGCCAATTGACCCGCAACTGTATCGCAAACTCAAGTGATTATTGGAGGCAGCATCTGGTGTACGTTCCACGTTGTGGCTGACTCAGGGCGCGATGTGTGTGATGGATTGCAGCTGTGTGTGGCACGCACAACACGGCAACGCATCAAGTTGCCAGCTACCGACCGCCCTTTTATAATTAGAATCATTCCGAGGCATAAATTTCTTGTTGTTGAAATTTTGTAATAAACTCACCGATCACCGCCTGCAACTTATTAAAGTGTGCAGATGGTTCGTTCATTTCTATATATCTCTATATATATATATGTGTAGGGACATATGGCAATGTGGCCACTAATTAAAATGTTGTCCACTTGAGTGAGTAGTGACGGTGTTCTTTATAGTTATGGTGAGGTAAGAGAAATGTTTGGAACTGTTGCAGCATCCGCCCAAAAGTCTGGAGATTCAATTAGAGAATATTTCGTGCATGTATTCGACATTAATTGAGATCGTTGCGCTCATTGCAAATATGTCTGAGCGAACGATGCTAAAGAATTGCAAATTGTGCATACGACATGTAGGTCAACGCATAATACTCAATCAAAGAGAAGACAAGGCACAAGGCACAAGGCACAAGGCTTGAATTGTTGAGCTGGTATTGTTCCCGTTGAACGTCCTTGAACTTGTCAAACTACGCAAATTGAGTTGAGGTCCTTTAATAGTATCGGGATAACAGTTTTCGCCATCGCCATGGTTACTCTAGTTCCCGTTGTTGAAAAACTATTGCTGGCTCTGTGTGCGTGTCGCAAGTTCTTTATATTTCCAGCTCCTACGAATATTGCGATTAAATAAATTTCATTTCGTTCGCCAAGCTCAGTTGGGTCTTTGAAATCTGTTTGTTGTTGCTGCTGTTGTTGTTGTTGTTGTTGTTGTTGCTGTCTGCCTTGCTTTTGGGTGTGACACACATTTTGTGGCATAGATGTCGGTTAAATTTGAGCCGCACCTATTACACAGAGGCCACCATCGATGGATATCTGATTTTTATAACATAAATATATGCCAAAAATTGACACGAATATCACTCAAGTATACGAAAATTTATGTCCAAATATGACGCAGTTCTGTTCGGACACACTACTCTTAACCCCACAGAGATAAACAAATGAATATAGCAATGATCAACTCACATGGATTTGACTCATGGTTAAGGTCGAATTGTTGTTGATGTATGCAAGATGAAGTCGCTGACAATTGAACTTTATGTTCTCACTTTGTCGTTAAATAGATGTAATTACTCATTTTTAACAACTTGCAACACACACATGCCTCGCTTTTCATTTACCGCACAGACAACCGAGCGAGCAACCGGAGCGACCGCCTGCAATGCAAGTTCTTTTATAAATAAAAATGCCGCGCTGACGTTGGAGGCGTCGTCGATACGAATCCCAATTCAAATCAGAGGCAGTCAATCCAGAGCAGAGAGCCAGCGTGCGAACAACACAACAATATTTGCAATGCGGTTCCAAGCGGTTCCGTGCACCAAATGCGCTCCCATTTCGTATTTATAAACAAAATGTGGAACGTAAAAAAGATTCGACTACGGCGGGCAACATGTTGGCAGCCACAGAGAGAGGCCCCATCAACATGCTGCCTGCTGCCTGCTGACTGCTGTCTGTATTCTGTTTCTAGCTGATGGTGCCGAGTTGATAAGGCGCTAAATTTGAATGTTTATTTTATTTGTGCCTTTGAATGTTTTGGCTGAGTAGCACTAAAAGGTCAAAGACGCCTTTAATTTCCACGATTGGTAATCACGTGCAGATAATAAAGATGTCTATTATAAATGTAAACTAACAAACTTAACTTTATACAGTAGAACTTCCAACAACTTGAACTAGCACATGACTTTCTGTAAGTCAATGCGAATTGCAGTTAAATTTAATCCATAATAGTAAAATAATATAATAAAGATATTGAATATTTTGTTGCCTGAAATATCTTAAACAAATGTACGACTTAAAGACAGTGGCAGTTGGATAGACGTTTGAAAAGTTGCGAATTAAGCAGCTACTTTGCTGTTTTAAGCAGCAAACCAAAATGAAAACCGTATTATATTTTAAGCAATATTTGTCACTTAAAATTGATAGATAAATGCAAGTTGTAGAATATGTTGTTTACTACTTGTTGTCAGTGGAACGCTTTTGCCTCTCAATTATCAAAAATTAAATATACTTGTATCATAACATACCCAATCATATATGGTATATAGATTCATGATGTCACGTATCACTTAATCGTTTTGATTTTCGGTCAAATTCATTATCAAAGTACACTTTTAGCACACACACTTGGCCGAATTTGTTGAAGGGTCGCCGCCAAAATTGTGCCAAGAAAATGATATATATATATAAACAACTGAATATCGGGGAAACATTTGCGACTGTCAATTATACATATTTAGTTATACACACTCTTGCACAGATGCGATGTTGTTGTTCTTGTTGTTGTTGTTTTGAATGGGCGGCAAAGTCTATTTCTAGTTGGATTGCTTTACAATTGAAACACAATGATTACTTTTTGCAGGTTATGTTGGCGAAAAAGATTTACGTAAAATATCAAAACAGAACAATCGCCTCAAAAAAATACGACTTTACAAGACTAAAACACACGACAAATAGAAATGAAAGTACGCGAACGCGTTAGACCATCATTGTAGAGTAGCTATTCCGGCTACTCCAGAACCTGAACGTGCAACAGATTTGTGATGTGCAACCGATCAGAACCGTTGCACGTAACACAAACAGCGCGCCCAATGTGCAACTGAAACGTCTCCGTCTCGCCACAGTCTCTGTGCCTGTGCTAAGAGAGTCGTTCAACGGCATTGGTCTTTTATTTTTGGCTGTTCGAAATTGAAAAGAGAATAATGCTCACTCAACTACGACCAGATATATTTTATAAATACATAAATACATGCATAATGCACATGCATGTCTAGATACATACACACACACACACACACACACACACACACACACTACGTATCATATACAAAATAGATAAACAATTTGGAACGTTTTCCAACAGAGCAGAAATCTCATGTAGCAATTTAAATACATTAGATATCTTTTATGAACTTTAAATATATATATATATATACACACATTTAAATATTTATATTTATCTCGTGCAGCAGCAAGTTTCCGCTGTTGAATTTCCGCAGCAAAAACATTTACATATATCTCCAAAAATATTCTTTTAAATATTTAGATATATTTGATATATTTGACAGAGTTTGTGTAGCTTTCGCTGGTATTTTCGACTCTGGTTTTACCAAAAGTATCTTTATAACTGTCTGAATCTAGTCAACTTTACTGAACCCATTACAAATGCGTTAAAATGGTTTTTTGAAGTTGTTCAAAAGTAGAAAACAGACAGAAGACTTTTGTTTGTCTTATTGAATGAATATATCTCTCTCTTAACTTCACCAGAAAACTCATAAATATCATAATGTATTCGATTGTTTTGGACTCCGAGATAAAGCAAAAGCAGACTTGTTAAACTTTGCTGCTGATTTATGTTAGGATTATAGGGAATCGTTTATGTTTATAATTAATATTTATTATTCCTTATATCGGAGGAAAAAAACAATTTCATTCGTGTAAAAATCTATATAATTATTATATATTCAAGTCAGTGTACAAATTGCATTTTGTACACCATTAACAATTACTATCCGTATTTTATAAATCGTCTCATCAGTTCAGTTGTTGTTTTTTTGTTTTTTTTTTGTAAATGCAATATCAGTAAATATAATCCAACACTTTTGAATAATTAAGGCAGATCATTAAGGCATTTAGTCGATTATACAATTTGTTGTGGGTGGGTTTTTAGTTCAGTTGAATATTGATTAGTATTCGATGTGTGTCATCATGTCGCACAAAGTTCTTCATGATCGATCGACGTTAAAAATATCATAATTGGGTTTAGTCAAAGGTCAATATTAATACTAAATTGTTGGCAATGCGGAGTTCTTGTCATTCCGGTCGACCGGCCTCTTTCTGCTTGAACTTTGTTGAGTATTTGTAGAAGTCGGACATTTCGAAGGGTTTGGTCACCTCCTTGTAGGGCTGAAATGTGGCCTGCTGCACAATGGTCATATTCTTGGGCGACTCAATGCGTATCTCGGGCGACAGGCTGGCAGCTGTGGCTGTGACAACGGCCAGCGGTGGCGACACCAACGCATTGTGCAACGCATTGCCACCAATACTGTTCGTACTATTGCTGTTACTAATATTATTATTATTATTATTATTGTTATTGCCACCCACTGGTGGTGGCCTGGGTGGCGGCGTTGGCTGCTGGCTTTGGTTGGGCTTGGGCGGCAGATTCCTAAATGGTGGTATGTCGAGCGGTTCGAGTGGATACGATGCCGATATGCCCACCGTCTGCTCCATGGCATTCAGATAGGAGGTGGACTGACTCAACTTGCCAAATCGTTCATCCGCAGCATGCTGGGCGAGCAGTGCCTTTGAGCTGCCGGCCACCGTATGTCCCCCACTTGGTCCATAATTATGAGCAATCCGTTGTGCGGACATGGAATAATGACGACCCGACACCGACATCGATTGCGATGAGAGCTTTGTACGCGGCGTCTTGTTGCCGGCGGCGCCACTGCCACTGCCACTACTAACGGGACTATGCGCAGTCGACTCGATTTGACGCACAACAGCCGGACCATCGAGCGACGATTCCAGCCACTGCTTAGGCTTCAGTTTCTTCTCAATGGTCGTCGTTGTGCCGCCACCGCCGCTGGCGCTGGCCGAGCACAGCGAGATCTCATCGAGCGGTTTGGTTTTGCTGCCGTAGCGTGGCAGTGGCGCCGCCAGCATATCGCTGGAATGCGACTTTGGCTCGGCCATGCTCTGATTCTGATGCGGATGGGGCGGTGTCAGTGCCGCAATATGAGACTGTGAACGCCAGCGATATTGCTGCTGCTGCTGCTGCTGTTGCTGCGTGTGTTGCTGCGAGTGTTGCACACTCTCCATTTCAACGGACATGTAGCTGGGCGCCAGCGAAATGGCATCCAGTTGACGCTGATGCTGCTGATGCTGCAGCGACGATTGCTCGTAGCTGATGGCACTCGGCGACGCCAGCGGCGATACATATTTCTTGATATTCTGACTCGATTTGATGAAGCCACCCTCGTTGTAGCTCTGATGCGTTGGCGACAAATAGTATTTATCGCATTGCACAATAATTGGTTGCGGTTGCTGTGGCGCCACATGCTGCTGCCTCAGCGTGGCCACATTCGATGAGTTGGCCGAGTACATCGAGATGACATCCGTCTGGGCGCGCTGTTGTTGCAAATAGGCAGCATGTTGCTGATGATGATGTTGCTGCAACATGACATGTGGCTGCTGCTGCTGCTGCTGCTGTTGTTGCCGCTGTGCTGCATACTGGGCGTTGGCGGGTGTCGGTGTTGGACGCTTCTTCAGTGCGCTCTTCACATGCGGATGCTGTTGCGATTGTTGCTGTGCCACGCCAATGACAAGCATGTCACCGTTGGAGCCAGCTGGCTGATAATTATCATACTCGGAACTGCGATTCGAATGCGTCTCCGAGTGTCGATTGCTGTTGCTGTTGTTGTTGTTGTTAATGTTGTTAATGTTACTATTGCTATAGCTTTGACTGCCACCGGGCTGAATCTCGCCACGACTGCTGCTGCTGGTGCTCTGTTTGCGTCGCAACAATGCGTTGCTATTGTCCTTAGCCAGTGCCTGCAACTGTTGCTCGTGCTTATATTGCTGTGCCAGTTGGGTGAAGAACTCATTGATGGTCATGTGCTCGTAATTGCCATGCATTATTGCCGTCTCCTGTTTCTGGATCTGCTGCAGCAGCCAGCTCTTCTCGCTCAGGCGCTGTTCCAGCGTCTGTTTGCGTGCCTCCAACGATTCTCGTTTGCTTGCCGCATCCTCATTATTATTATTATTATTATTATTATTGTTGTTGGTATTGTTATTGTTGTTGTTGTTGCCGCTGGTGCTAGCATTGCTATTGTTGTTGTTGTTGTTGTTGCTTTGTCGATTGTTCGCTGCCGTTTCATCATCTTTCAGACTGGCCATATTCCTGCTCTTTGGCGCTTTCAATTGCATCGCCAGGACTTCTGCTCCTTACCTCCGCTATTGTTGTTTAGTTATGTTTCTGTTGTTGTTGTTGTTGTTGCTGTTGTTTCGCTCTGCTTTCATTTACAGGGGGAGGGCTGGGCATGGGTGGTTGCGGTGAGCGGTCGTTTTTATCCTGGAAAGACATAATCAGTCTTCAATCATCAAACGCCAGCTCAATCAGCTCAATCATTTCTTGTTTTTTTTATTATATTTTTTTTTTTTTAGTTGAGAGTTAGCAATCAAATTGGTTTGTTTGTTTGTTTGTTAGAGACGTGCACTATAGCTTATTAGACTTTGTTGTACAATTTGCCAGCTGCCTGCTGTTTGAGTTGCCTTCACCACACCACCACACACCACCGCACCACCAACCAACCACTGTATGCTCAAACGTTTGTATGTTTGTATGTATGTATGTGAGTATGTATGTGTATTTATCCCAATCCCCATGCTCTGTAATTGTAGATCAGTTCAAAATCGCCCAGTGGCCCCTTGCATATGGTTTTATGAAACACGTACTTAAAAATATATATCGAGTGTGGTTCAACTGATAAGGATTTAACTGTACATCTACATATGTATGTGTGTGTGTGTGTGTGTATGCTTATTAAGAAATAATAACTGCACACACACACACACACATAGACCGAGGACGAAAACAACTTTACACTTAAAGAAATAGCCGCATAAACAAACGAATATCCAAACATAAAAACAAAAAAACAAGGCAAAGCAATTGTGTATGCATGTGTGTGTGTTTTTGTGTACTCACCAATAGGCCGCCTTATATTATGTTGCGGTGCCCCGCCTTAATTTGATGCGCAATGTTTACCAAAACAACGCCTTCTTTGTATGTGTGAATGTGTGTAAAGATGCTGCAAGTACAAGAAAAGCACATATAAAATATGCAAGACAAAAGCTTAAATAACAGTTACCGAGGTGAGCAGCCAGCGCATGTAAGAGCAATTCTCGTCTCTTCTTTTGTTTTTATGCTACGCTGAAGTGCGGTCGCAGCATAGCGTCGCTGTGTTGACACGGCGTCGTCAAATTTTCCCAAGTTCAAATGATCACGAACACAACAAACCGAGTAAGTGGCCGAATGAGTAATATTTTTTATAATTTACGTCAGTGTGTTGCTAAATAAATATAAGCGTCACTTTAAAATAGTTTACAAATAAAAAACTAATTGAGAAAATGAAATTAGTAAAACATGCGAGAAAAAATGCTGCAGACAGCTAATAAAGAACAAAAATGAATTTGTATATCTTATCGATATATTTACACCACTAAGCATGCGATACTTGTCGGGTTTGTCTGCTTGGTCGTATGGCCCACACACGGTACGACGTACAAGTGCGGCAAGCTAGATTTAAACATTAGGTAGAAGTAGAAACACTGTTATTGCTGAAATTAGTATGAAAATTGGTTGGTGAAGTATTTCTTAAGCAAAATGTAATTGTATAAATGTAGTTCCGTGTAAACTACACAATTAGGCACCATGGGTACACACACGATACAATCTGGCAGTCTCTCTTCAGTTGCAGTGTTGCACAGCAATCGCGGTGCCATTGTGATTCATCCAACAAGCCACTAAAAGGTATTTGTAGATTTTTCAAAACCGTCTATTAAAATTATATAAATTCTAGGGTTGCGCGCATAAAAACTAACATATGTCATTGCAGTTTTTAAAAGCGCATCAATTTCTGCGCACCACCAGTGGATTTCTCTTGCAGATCCAACGCAACAAATCGCTGACAAAAACGTGCACCGAACGAAGAAAGAGAGACCGAGAAACCCTTGCCAACAAAGCACAAGCGAAAGCATTTTTTAGCACTGGTGCCACAACAGCCGCAGCAGCAGCAACAACTTCTTGGGGAAGCAAAAAGCAGAAGCGAAGCGTTCAACTACGAGCAGCAGCAAACGATTTCATCATGTCCAATCCAGAGATCGAAGCACAATTGGCGCCACTGCGTCAGCGTGTGCAGGAGCAGGGCAATCTCGTCCGCGAACTGAAGGCAAAGGGTGCCGTCGAACTGGACGTGAAGAAGGCCGTCGCCGAGCTGAAGGTGCGCAAGAAAGTGCTCGAGGAGAAGGAGCTGGCGCTGACGCCAAGTGTCATCAGCTTTGATCGCGCGAAAATGGAGGATCTGCTCAAGCGTCGCTTCTTCTACGATCAGAGTTTTGCCATCTATGGCGGCATCACGGGCCAATATGATTTTGGTCCCATGGGCTGTGCCCTAAAATCGAACATCCTGGCGCTGTGGCGACAATTCTTCAGTCTAGAGGAGCAGATGCTTGAGGTGGATTGCTCCATACTGACACCGGAGCCAGTGCTGAAGGCATCGGGTCACGTGGAACGCTTTGCCGATCTGATGGTGAAGGATGTAAAGACGGGCGAATGTTTCCGACTGGACCATCTAATCAAACAGGCACTCGAAAAGCTATCAAAGGCCAAAGATGCCACTGCAGCACTGCAGGCCGATTGCGAGGACATCATCATCAAACTGGACGGTTTGAACAAACAGGAATTGGCGGATGTGTTGGCCAAATACAACATCAAATCACCATTGACGGGCAACGATCTCTCCGAACCCATCGAGTTCAATCTAATGTTTGCCACACAGATCGGACCCACTGGCCTGGTGAAGGGCTATCTACGCCCGGAGACGGCGCAGGGCATCTTTGTGAATTTCAAACGACTGCTAGAATTCAATCAGGGCAGGCTGCCCTTTGCCGTTGCCCAAATTGGTAACTCGTTCCGCAACGAAATCTCGCCACGTTCCGGTTTGATACGTGTGCGTGAGTTCACCATGGCCGAGATCGAGCACTTCTGTGATCCCGTGCTCAAGGATCATCCCAAGTTTGCCGGGGTGGCCAACGAGAAGCTGACTCTCTACTCGGCCTGCAATCAAATGGATGGCAAATCGGCACAGCAATCAACCATTGGCGACGCAGTCACCAGCCAGCTGGTGGCGAATGAAACCCTTGGCTATTATATGGCGCGCATCCAGCAGTTCCTGCATGCCATTGGCATCAAGCCGGAGTGTTTGCGCTTCCGCCAGCATATGGGCAATGAGATGGCGCACTATGCCTGCGATTGCTGGGATGCTGAGATTCTCACCTCGTACGGTTGGGTGGAGTGCGTCGGTTGTGCCGATCGCTCGGCCTACGATCTGGGCCAGCATACAGCGGCGACTGGTGTGCGCCTGGTGGCCGAGAAGCGTTTGCCAGCCCCAAAGACCGTCGAGGTCAGCGAAATTGTGCCCAACAAGCAGGCGTTGGGCAAAACCTACAAAAAGGATGCCAAGGCCATAACGGAGGCGCTGGCCAAACTCTCGCTGGACGACATCAAGCAGGTGGAGACACAACTATCTTCGGGTGGCCAATACAAACTGACGCTGCCCGATGGTGCCACGCACGAGCTGGGCGCCGAGACGATTGGTGTGAAGCATGCCACCAAAACGGTGCACGTGGAGGAGTTCATACCGAGCGTTGTGGAGCCATCTTTTGGCATTGGTCGCATCATGTACTCTCTGCTCGAGCATAGCTTCCAGTGTCGCGAAGGTGACGAGCAGCGTTGCTACTTCACCCTGCCCCCTGTTGTGGCGCCCATCAAATGCTCCATTCTGCCGCTGTCGAACAATGCCGAATTCCAGCCGTACACACAAAAGTTGTCCGGAGCGCTGACCAAAGCGGAATTGTCCCACAAAGTGGACGATTCGAGTGGGTCGATTGGAAGACGCTATGCACGCACCGATGAGATTGCTATACCCTATGGCATCACTGTCGACTTTGATACCCTGAAGGCGCCGCACACTGTTACGCTCCGGGATCGGAATACGATGAAACAGGTGCGCATCGATCTGGAGGCGGTTGTTGGTGTCGTTAAGGAATTGACGACGACACGTCTCACCTGGTCGCAGGTGCTGCAGCAGTACCCGGCCTTTGAGCAACAGGAGACAACAAAATAAATTCATTCTTATACGATATGACATATTCAAATCAACTCTCAACTTCTATAGCCAAATTTCGTTTAACAAATGCATTTAAAATGCGCTTTTTGCAGCTGCTTGAATTTCAATACACGATAAACGCTTTCGCAAATTATATTTATATTAAATGCCTTTTCTTATTTTTTCCATCAAATAAAAATTGTTTATATTAGATTTCTCCAGACTAGATTTACAAGAATTTAAATTTCAAAATAAACAAGCTCCAACTGTTCACCAACACTGGACCTGACCATGGTGATTATAGAAGGTTGTGGCAACAGTTATTTTGTGGTTTCATATTTCAGAAATTCTGAATGCAACAGTATTTGGCAGTATTTTAATTCATAAAAGCAATACATTTTTTATTCAAGACTGCAAGCGCTTGGAATGACATTTTAAATAGCCGTATATTGATATCATCGATATTTATTTAAAGCATCGATTTGTTTTTCTCAACTTTTTCATTACTCAATAGAAATCGCAGGAAAACTGGGCTCTTAGAATAACAAATTCCTTTTGTTTTCGTTTTTTCTTTTGGTCTGTTTAATTACCTCCTTTATTATTTTGTATATCTAATAAGAATAACTTAAGATATTGACAATTTTATAATAAGAAGGAAGAATTTACAATTATACTTGATTTTAAATAAATAATCGCTTATCATCCATAAATAAAAATTGAAAAATGAAACTGAAAAATTCGTTAAAGGGAAAACATCGTACATCGATGTCATTCCCCAGAAAATATCGATGCTTCGATAAACATCGATATTTCTCTTACAGCCACTTTGTGCTGCCTCGTGCTGAGAGCACATTGCATTAACCTCTGCTTAATCGTAATTTCGGTTCAAAATAGCATCTATGTATTTGGTGCCGCCAGCGAAATATATAAGAAAGAAAATGTCCAAGATGTGTTTATGAGAAACAAAGTGCTTGCAACGAGATCAAAAACTATTGGAACTGCTAATCAATTATTGCCAATTGTTGAGTGTGTTTGTGTTTTGTGCACGTGCCTTTTTCCAGCTGACAGACGATAAGTTTGTGTGAATAATGAAAAATATGAAATATATCCTGGTCACCGGTGGTGTTATAAGCGGAGTCGGCAAAGGCGTCATTGCCTCCTCCTTTGGCACACTGCTGAAGTCCTGCGGCTTAAATGTGACCAGTATTAAAATTGATCCATACATCAATATCGACGCTGGGACTTTTTCACCATACGAGCATGGTAAGTTCATATAAATTATATAAATACTACATACATACATGCAAAAAGAAACGGCGCAAAAGATTTCTCCCATATAAGCGAACTAAATAGTTTGGTGCATTTTCAATACCTACAAACGTATGTTTGTGTGTGTGTGTATGCAAGTCCGCGGGTCTCTTTGTTTGTGTATTGTCTTTTGTTGTTGCAAACTGTATTTCTACACACACACACACATACAGTATGTCAAGAAAGTCTTTAGACACAGCAAACAAATTCTAAATTTTCTAATTTCATTTGCAAAAAAAAAAAGAAGTAATTTATTATTCACTTTTCTTAATTTTCTACTTTTGAGAGGACTTCTTATACATTCATTGGACTGTCAAGAAAGTGTTGGGACAACCGCTGCTTACGATTGTGTCAATTCGCTTTTCTGCTGATCCCGTTCGAAATAAGTAATTTTTTTTTTGACTTCCTTTTTTTCTATGAGCTTACATATTCAACACATTCTGTTGAAATTTGTACGTGCAAGATAATTTTTGCATAAAAGTCAAAATATAAAAAAAAACAGCATTTGATATGGCCGCTAAATTTGAATCAGATCCATTAAAGGATAGCTTTAGATAGATAACGGTGTCAATGATTCACATTAAATGAGGCTCTTGCTCTAACAACATTATACAGACCTTACATTTTAAGTACTAATATTAATTATACTAAAAAAATTTGGATTATATATGTACACTAAATTGTATATTATAAAAAAAAAAGTATAGAATTGATGAAGAATGCAAATTTCATGACTTCTAAGAGAAAATAAACGGAAATTAAAAAAATTCCAGTAGTCGTCGGGTGTGCGATAACAAAACGCGTCCGATAAAAAGCGGAGAAAAACCAATCTCGCAAATCACCCTGAATAAGAATGATTCGCATCATCATTATACAGTCTAATGTGCATTGCCTATCTACACTCATATATATTATATATACATTCAAGTATATATATATATGTATGAACAGAGCAACGGAGCACACCCTTAAAAGCACGCTGAATCGGCACTGAGATTGTCTGTTTACTGCATACCTTTCATCTTTGCATTCGCATTTTGTGCTTGACATTGAAAACGAAAGTTTTTTCATTGTGCTTCGTCTCTCTTTTATTGTCTCTGCCTTTGCCCGCGTCGTGTTGAGCAGCAGCGGGCGAGGCTATTGATTGAGGTATTCTCATTGCCAAACGGTTTTTGGCGCTCATATCGATGATGGCGTTGAAAGAGGAATGAGAAAAAGATTGTTAATGAAATGTAATGTTTCGGTAAAAAGAGCTCTCTCCATCTCTGTTTCCTTTCAAAACACTCATTTGACAACTAAAATGCACTCATGAACGAAGAAGTAAACTGCAATAACATGAATCTGAATGTGATTAATTTTGTCTTTTGTAATAAAATAATTAAATAAATTACAAATATAATAAATTAAATATCCCTTTGTTTAATTATATATATACTAAATAATAAATTAAACATTTTTAAAATAAGTCAAGCATTTAATTTAATATTAATATAATAAGTTAATTATATTAAATATCCTAATTATCCTGTGCTAATAGTATATGCACATATAAATGCATTTATTTGACCATAGATCGATTCATGGACAGATGCACATTTATCACACATACAAACAAAATTGTGCATATATGCATTTTATACTCAATTTTTGTGGATTGTGTGAGAGTCGGGCACATGTTGCCTACCAACAAGGATGTGCTCCCATCCCAGCTCCCACTTGATGGTCGGGTGGGTGAACGGGCTGTTTGCATGCATCGTTGCTTGGTTGGCTTGCATTGTCCGCCCGCATTGACGCCGCTGTCAACCACGAATTTCTGTCTGCTGCCCATGCCTCTGCCTGCCCCTGCCCCAGTCTCTGCCTGCTGCCTGTGCTTGTCATTTGCATTTTTCGCATGTGTGCAGCTTTTGCTCATTTATTGTGCGAGGATAGGCTCTAAAGGAGGCAGAGGAGGAGGAGGAGGCGGCGTTGGCACAGTGGTCTGAGTGTAACGGTGTCAACGTCAACTGCGCTGCTAGCGCTGACGCCGATGTCGACAGTGCCGCACATGCGTGTGCTTCATTTGTTTGGCGTTAATTTTGAGAGTGGGTAGTCGTCGCATGTGGCCAGTGGAGCTCTGCTGCCCGCTGCCTGCTGATGTGATGTGTGGCTGCCTGGCACCGGGGACGCCATTTTGGTCGTCAAGCCTGCCAGCCCAGTCCCAGTTGCAGTTTAGCAGGAGTGAGTCCCTCGTCAGCATCGTATTGCTTAATATGTTTTTGTGGATTTTCGTCCTCGCCATTATCATCATCATCATCTCATCCTTTAGAGTGTTGTGCTGCTTAGAGGCAACTGTTGGCTTGTTGGCCTGTTGCCGTTCTATGTTTTATTTTATGTCTTGTCCTCTACGCACCCTTGCTTCCACCAACCTCCTTCCCATCTCCTTCCGTCCACAAATTCAGGCAACGCTAAGCGTTTTAAGTCTTTGCCTTTGCTCGTTTCGCTCGCTGCCTTCCTTTTGCCTTTGCTTTTGTCCTCCATCCACACTGTCGGCGTTTGCTTTTGGTCGTCGTCGTCGCCATCAGCGACGCGTCAACATTGTTAGCAGCTGTTGCTCTTTGCCAGCACTCCCCTCCCCCCCACCATTTTTCCTTCTTGCTCGTTTTTTTTTTCCATTTGGCATATGGTTTGTTGCCTTTTTTTTGCTGCTTGCGCATTCCGTTTTGTTCACGTTTTTCCACGGCAACGACGACGACGACGAACAATAATGTGCAAAAAATTAAATGGAAAATACAATTTTGCTGTTGTTGTTTGTTGTTGTTGCGTCAGCAGCAATTTCAGCAGGATGTTGTCTGTTGTTGCTGTGCGTTAGCCAACAATGCTCGCTACGCAATTAAACTGCCTATTTATATACAACATAATATTATTATCAAATTCGTGTCCAAAAAAAAACTATAAATATTAAATTATTGAACTTAATATCTAATCAAATATTTAAGTTGATTTATTTTAAAAAATGTATATAAAGTTGGCAAGCTAAAAGCCTGCTCCAAATCAGCGTCCGCATCTCAAATCAAATCTCTCTTTAATCAAGCTCATTTTGCTTACAACTGTTATTTCTTCATACACTTTCCACAATTAATGTTGCACACTCTTTGCTCATTTATTTTTGCTTTTTTTTTGGGAATGGCAATTAACGCCTGGCGTCGTCTGTCGTCTGTCATCTCAGCCAATGTCAGGCCGTTAGCCTACCAGCCAACCAGCCTTGCCACACCGACCAGCTATCAAAAATGTTGCTGCATACAATGTTGCCCCCGCCCTTCCCCCTCCTTCCCCACACACACATACATACTCACACATACACTCGCTGTGTCCGTCGCTTCGCGCTTTCAAAAATGTCTGAAAACGATTCGGCAACGTCAACGCCAGCCGGCGATTCCACTTCAGCGTTGTGCACACTGGCTTTGGCTGACTGTGCCTGCCGCGCTGCCTGCCTGCCTCCTGTCGCGTGATTTTAACAATCCTCCTCCCATCTCTGCATGGTTTATGCTTTTCGCTCGCTTCCGCGCGTTGATTGTCGTTACTGCTGTTGTTGCTTTAGCTGTAGCTGCTGCATGCGCAAAACGACGACGACGTCGACAGCAGCAGCAGCAGCACAAGCAGCAGCAGACCAGGCCAGGCCACCGGCACCGTACACCCGCCTCACACACACACATACACCATATGTATGTGTGTGTGTGTGTGTGTGAGTGTGAGTGTGAGTGTGAGTGTGAGTGTGAGTGTGTGCGTGCCTGACTAGCCGGCAAATGCCGCGCGCAATAAATGCCCAAAAGCAGCAGCAGCAGCAACAGCAGAGCCATTTGGCAGCAGGCTGTGCCAGCGACGGGGGGCAGAGCTGAGTTGAGCTGACACACAGGCAAAGGCAATGGTAATGGCGACGGCGGCGGCTGTTTTTAGCGATTGTGCGCGCCCCCCAAAACACACTCACACACACGAACGAACGCGGCCAAACGACACAAGCTCTCACACACATGCACAAGTGTATATATGCATGTATGTATATGTGTGTGTATGTATGTATGTATATATGTATTTGTATGTCCGCATGTCGTCGTCGCAAAAGCTTGTGGCGTGGCTTTGGCTTTGGCTCTGACTCTGCTCCGACTCTGCTCTGCTCTGCCTGCCTGGCGTTTTTTGCGTTTTCTGTTTTTGTTGCCTGCCAGCCTGCTGCTGTTGCTGCTGCTGCTGCTGTTAGTTGGCACGTTTTGTTGGCTCGCTGGCTTTTGGGCTTGGGGCTTGGGCTATGGCAATGGCAGCTCCTCTGTCTGCTCTGAATGCAGCCTGCTGCCTGCCTGCCTGCCTGTCGCGGTCGCGCCACGCTCGCGCGCTGCGACGTCCGTTGTTGTTGGCGGCGGCGGCGGCGCTTCGCACTTTGCTCTGCTGAATTTTCAATTTCAGTTGTAAGCTGACTGCAATCAGCAGTGGTTCGCTTGCCTTGTTTCGTTACGTTACGTTACGTTTCGTTTCGTTACGCTTCTTCTGCTTCTTGCTGTCGCTTTTGGCTCCGCGCTTCGTTTTTGCGATTCGGCGCCGCTTGTATTGTGTGTGCTGCTTACGGCCGATTTTCGAGTGTGCCGGCCACAGACAGACAGACAGTCAGTCAGTTGGCCTGTCGAACTGTCCGAACGGTGGTGTGTGTCTGTCATAAAAGTTTTTCGCTAAATAATATTATAAACACGGCGCCCGATTCACCGCCTCCCACACACACACACACATACACACAAAGTCGCGCGCAATTTTTGCATGTGTGTGTGTGTGTGTGTGTGTAGCAATCATCATCAACACACGCACACACACACACAGGAAACACCTATACGTGCATACATGTTGTGTGCGTGTTTTATTGATTTTGTAGGAGCGACAATTGTTCAAGCTGTAGTTAAGAGGCCTCGTTGGTTACACAGCCCCTTCCTCCTTCCCGCTTCTCATCGGCTTATGCTGGTTAAACACACACATACACACATATCTGCTGCACATGTCCTTTTCGAGTACCTCAACTTTTGTTTGTTGCTTTTTCGCAGTGCACTCAATTCAAGAAAGGACACGTCAAAGTATTGAGCCTATTATAATCGAAAATTTGCAAATTAAATCTAGTTGACCAATGGATAGACGGAGAGAGGAGCGTAAAGTAAAATAACGCAAATGGAGATTTAAGCAATGAAATACCGTTAATCAAGAATGCATTAGAAGAGAGAGAAAGCGAGAAGAAATGAAACAAGTGAATTTAAGCAAGAATGAAAACAGGAGCAAACAAATTAATACCGTTGGTCAAGAATACATAAGAGAGTAAAGTAAAAATGAAACGGCGGATTTAAGCAACAAATACCGTTGGACAATCAAATTTGAATGAGTTCAGGAATAAGAAGAAGCGTATAGTAAAATTGGAGAACTAAGCAATTAGTTCCGTTGATACATCTCAATCTAGTGCAGATGGGCTCAATATAATTAACATATGATAGACTAAGGAATTCGCTTGTAAATCTTGCTCTATAAAATAAATATGGCAAATTTGTATAATATTCTGTTCAATGTTAAATGAAAGTGTTTGCATCTAGTGTAGATTAATTAACATATGATAGATAGAAAAGGAACGCTTATGAAAGTCCTGCTTTATACAATACTAAAGCAGTCGCTTCAGGGAAGTGGCTATGTCAAATATGATGTATACGGTGTGCTGCTTCGACTTCTTGCCTTCAACTGTTGTCCAATTGAATGGAGACCTCACTGTGTCTGTCACACTGCGCTTGGCTTGGCTGGAATCGGTTCATAACTTTATTGGTCGTCGGCCAGCCAAACTTGCCGAGTTTTCTTCTTCTTGGCAGTGTCGCAGCAAGCAAGCAAGCAAAAGCAAAGCAAGCCAAGCCAAGCAGCTAGCTAACAGCTAGCACCTCAGCTAAAACAGCAACAACAGCAGCTGCTGCTGCTGCTGCTGCTGCTGCTGCTTGCCCCCAGCTCTCATTTCGCAGCTTAAGTGTACCCCCCATCCCCCACACCCCTCACTGCTCCCCTTCCTGCTGCTGCCTGTCGCACATAAAAACGGCAACGGCTGCGACGACGAAAACGAAAATTTAACGACTGCGCAACGTGACGCATTATTTGTCTGCGCTGTGCCTGCCATTGCCTGCCACTCGTTGCCCCTCTACCCCTGCAAACCCCTACTCCCCTAACGCTCACCTCTCCCCAACGACCGAGCTGACTGGCGTCTGGCCTGGCCTGGCCTGCCTTTCAGCAGTTGTTCGGCCTTTCAGCCTGCAGCCAGCAGCAGCAGCAGCAAGCTTGCCGCAGACTCGCGCCGCCAGAAATTGCTTTTGCTTTTGCTTGCTGGCTGGCTGGCTGGTTGGTTGGTTGGCTGGCTGGCTTGGCTGGAACTTCACCAAACTGCTCTGTCTCCCCTCTGCCCATTTGCCCCCTTCTAACTGCCATTTGCTTGCTGCTGCTGCTGCTGTTTTTAGTATTTCGCACTCTGTGCACGCGGCAGCAGAAGCAGCAGCAGCAGCGGCAACGGCGACTGCAAGCATTTTTGCATGACTGACTAACTGACTGGCTGTGGCTATGGCCTCAGTCTGAGTCACTCACACACACACACATATACACACACGCGCATACACACACACACACTCGCAATCTCAAATAAATGCGCCAGTTTCGTTATGCTGGCAGAGCGAAGCAAAGGCAGGCAAAGGGGCTAGCAGTCAAGGCGTGGGGGGAGAGAGGTGACTGCATGGCTGTCGCAGGCAGGCAGGCAGGCAGCAGGCTGGTGTGGCTGGCGTGGCGTGTGTTTATAATTTGATTTCGCTTCTTCTTTTTCTTTCTCCGCTTCGCGTCGTTCGTAGTGCGATGGCGACGGACCAGCATTTCCTGTCGCTGCTTGCTGCTAGGCCTACGAGCTTGTCGACGTTGTTGTGTGTGAGAGGGGGCAGAGGAGTGGAGTAAAAATGCCGTCTGCTGCATCTGCTGTAAAAATTCGCTGGCAAGCCAAAGCAAGCAGCAGCAACAGCAAAACTGAAACTGGCTGCAGCAGCGATGGATGGCAGGCCACGGAATCTTAATGAAGTTATTGTGTCGTTGTTGTTGTTGTGTTCGAGTTGAGTTGGGCTGTGCTCGTCGTTGTTGATGTGCCATTTACATACTTACACACACACACACACACACACACACACACAGTACACACAAATCTATTGGCTTTGCCATCTCACCTCCAGCTGCGCTTTTGGTTTGGGTGTCAGACCAGAACCAACGTGGTCAGTGACCACCCAATAATAATTATAATGGCATTTGCCATGCTCACTTGGACCTCGACGACTAATATATGGCAAATCCCCAGTGTTTTTTTTTCTTTTGAAATTGATGTGTTATGAAAAATGCAAGTAGAAGCAAACAAATATTATTTGTTCTTGTTTTGATTTACTCGCGAGCTAACTGATAATACAATACACATAACATTCATTCATTCATTCAAGAAAATTATTTATTTAATTTATGATATAAAACGACATGATTAACGTAAACGTGGACTTTTTATTAATGAATCGGAACTTTAACGATCAAAACCATACATACAAACAGTGAATGAGCTTATCTCTCGCGTTGTTGTCGCGTGCGCAAAAAAGCACACGCTGCCCAAAAAACACGTGTCCCCCATTTGAGTTTCTCGCATTGAGAAATCAACAGTTAAAGCTTACGTAGTCTAGTGAATTCTGGCTTAGCAGATCTCACTCTTCCCACAGCAGATATATATATATATATATGTGTGTGTGTTTGTGCTTTAGGGGAGTAAGAGTAAGCTCTCTGGCGAGTGCTCAATTTGTATGCATGTGTGTATGTGTTTTTGTGATGGTGAGCGGTGTTTTGAATTTGCAATTGCATTCTTCGTTATTCAGTCAGCGGTGGTCAGCGCAGCACACGTGTGTGTGTGTGTGACACAAGCTAAAACGGCGGAAAAGCAAAGTAAATGAAAAAAGGGCAGCTAAAATGGCGCCAAAAAAATCAACAATTGTGCTAAATGTGGAGCAATTTATACACGACATCGAGGAAAGGCCGGCGATATGGAATCGCAATTTTCACTGTAACAAAGCCTTCCTCGAACAAATGTGGGACGAGCTGAGTGGCACACACAAGCTACCAAGTAAGTAACAAACACAATCTACAATCATTGAGCAAGCACAACTCCAAAGGCACAACTTTTCGGCGAACTCTTCGAGCCACGCTCGCACACAACGAAAAGAGAGAGGGAGAGGGGGAGAGAGATGAACGTTTGAAATGTGCAAAAATATAGAGGGAGAGAGAGAGAGAGAGAAGAGTTGTGCCTATTGAGTAACTTATTCGATGAGCGTAGCACGTGATTTGAGATTCTATTTTGTGTTGTCTTTCTCTCTCTCACTCTCTCTCTCCCCGGCAGAAATCGTGCTCAAGGCCAAGTGGAAGGGATTAAGGGACAACTTTCGGGTCGAATACAAGCGCATTCCTCGCGCTGATAACGGTGATTTTCTGCTGGATCCCGCCACATTCGAGTCCAAGTGGCTGCACTATTATGCCCTGCTCTTTCTAAGTGAGCAATCTCTCTCTCTCTCTTTTACTCACTCACTCAATCTTTGTTATCTCTGATGGTAATTTGTATTTCTGCAGCGGATCACATGCGTCATCGTCTGCCCAAAAATGAGCAGGATCAGTCGTATTATTTCAACCAGCAGAGCGAGGATTGCGAGAAGACAGTGGTGGAGCCGGATCTCACCAATGGTCTGATACGTCGCCTGCAGGACAGCGATGAGGATTTCGATGAGGATGACATCGATGGTGGCGGCGATGCTGGTGGCGATGTCAGCGATGCCAGTGCGGATAGTTTGCTGCCCACGCCGCCAGCAGCGCATCAACAGACTCAAATGAGCACCACACCGCTGGCAACGGGCGCACTGAAAGCGCAGGAGGAGGCATTTGCCGCCTCCCATCAGCACGCACTGCTCAAGGCGGGTCTGCTGCGGGCCCAGCTCATGGAATTGGAATTGGAGCGAGGGGCGCAGGACCTGAGTAAAAAATCAACAACGACAATGCCGCTGGCGACGGCAGCAGCAGCAGCAGCAGTAGCTGCAGCACTTGTTGCCAACCAGCCCGAAATAACCCCCGCCGCTCCAACGCACTGTTCGCCACCGCCGATGGTAACGACGACCACCACAATGCATAGTGCTCTGGTCACGGCTGCGCAGCTGGCGGCAGCGGGCACAGTGTTAGCGCCAGCGACCACCACATCCAGCACATCGAGCAATGCGGGCGCCATGCGTTCCGTGTCTCCGCCCCCGCTCTACAACAAGGCGCATCATCCGCTGCCCACCCAGACCGTTGGTCATCATACGGCCGCAGCCAAGGAGGATTTTGGTGCGGGGGCAGTCAGTGGTGGTGGCAATGGCAGTGAACATTTGAATTTTACGCAACATTCGTACGCGAATGGTTTGATTCCGGCGCTAAAGTTGAAGCGACCACGCCTCTCCGAGGACAGCAATTTCAATGGTTCCTCAACGATGGATGGGGCGCCGCTGGTGCCGGAGGATGATGATTATCACTACCTGCTCAGTCTACATCCGTACATGAAACAGCTGACGGCTGCACAAAAGCTGCGCATTCGCACCAAAATCCAAAAGCTCATCTTCAAGGAGCTGTACAAGGAGGATCTCGAAGAGTCCAAGTAGTAGTCCATCCCCCCATCCCAAAATGAAGACTGTAAATAGGCATCATCCCGAATCCTGTAATTAGTTAGTTAAGTAAGATTATTAAATCTAATCGATAGCTATAACTATGCCATGCAACTTTATCCATTTCTAGTTGAGCGTTGCCACCACTTGCACCACCAACCACAAATTGGTAGCTGTTGGTGCTCGCCATTTAGCGTAAGCACAAAGATCTGCAAATTATAATAATATTAATAATAAAAAAGAAAAACTATAAATGTTGCGTAGTTTTCAATTGGGGAATGAAATCCTATTCAAATGTGATTATTATATTAACATAATATTTAATCTTATTCGCAGGTGAGGTTTTCGTGCTGGACGATGGTGCCGAGGTCGATCTGGATCTGGGCAATTACGAGCGCTTCCTGGACATAACGCTGCATCGGGACAACAACATAACAACGGGCAAGATTTACCGTCTGGTCATTGAAAAGGAGCGTCGAGGCGATTATCTCGGCAAAACGGTGCAGGGTAAGTTTTTGTGATCTCTTCATTGGTTTTTGTTGTTAACGTTGATTGCTCCAATTAGTTGTGCCGCATATAACAGATGCCATACAGGAATGGGTGGAGAGAGTCGCCCAAACGCTTGTCCAGGGCTCATCCAAGCCGCAGGTGTGCATCATTGAGCTGGGCGGCACTATCGGTGACATTGAGGGCATGCCCTTTGTCGAAGCCTTTCGCCAGTTTCAATTTCTGTGAAGCGTGAGAATTTCTGCTTGGCCCACGTGTCGCTGGTGCCGCTGCCCAAGACCACTGGTGAGCCAAAAAACAAAACCCACACAGAGTTCGGTGCGCGAGTTGCGGGGCTGTGGCTTGAGCCCCGATCTGATTGTCTGTCGCTCCGAGAAGCCCATCGGCCTGGAGGTCAAGCAGAAGATCAGTAATTTCTGTCACGTGGAACCGGATCAAGTGATATGCATCCATGATCTTAACTCTATATACCATGTGCCACTGATAATGGAACAGAATGGCGTCATCGAGTTCCTCAATGAGCGTCTCCAACTGAACATCGATCTGAGCAAGCGTTCCAAGTAAGTCGATTGCATCATTTTGTTCAAAACTCTTCTAATTCTCAATTTGCTTTCGCGCAGGAACATGCAACCTTGGCGAGATCTGGCCCGTCGCACGGAAACTGTACGCAACGAGGTCAGCATTGCCATCGTTGGCAAGTACACCAAGTTCGCGGATTCGTACGCGTCTGTGGTAAAAGCTGTGGAGCATGCGGCATTGGCTGCGAATCGTAAACCGAACGTGGTCCTCATCGACTCGTGCCTGCTGGAGCAGGAGACTCAACAGCGTGAGCCATCCAAGTATCACAAGGAGTGGCAGAAGCTATGCGACTGTGCTGGCATCCTTGTGCCCGGTGGCTTCGGGTGGCGTGGCATAGAAGGCAAGATACGGGCCTGTCAGTGGGCGCGGGAGAAGGGCAAACCATTTTTGGGCATTTGCCTCGGTCTACAGACGGCGGTGATTGAGTTTGCTAGCAATGTGCTTAAACTGGAGGATGCCAACAGCACGGAGATTAAGATCGATGCTGCCAATCCGGTGGTTATCGATATGCCGGAGCATAACAATGGCGATCTCGGCGGCACAATGCGTTTGGGCAAGCGCACAACGATATTTGCTGATAAGACGAGCAAAATTCGACAGCTTTATGGTAATCCCAAAATGATCGAAGAGCGACATCGTCATCGGTTCGAGGTGAATCCAAAGTATGTACAGCAACTGGAAAAACATGGCATGATCTTTGTGGGCACCGATGCCGAAAGGAATCGCATGGAGATAATTGAGCTGAAGGATCATCCATATTTTGTGGCTACACAATATCATCCGGAGTACATGTCGCGACCATTGAAGCCTTCGCCGCCGTTTTTGGGTCTCATTTTGGCTTCGGTGGGCAAATTGAATTCCTACATAGAGCGAGGCTGCAATTTGTCGCCACGTCAAATGTCGGATGCGTCGTCGGAAGAGGACGAAACTGTCCAAAGCATGACAAACAGTTTCAAAGCCCTCAAAACACAAAAAATTGATAATCAAAGTAAACCACCCATCAATGGCCTTGTCAATGGGAATGGCTTAGATAGCAGTGAGACTGCTTTGGACAACGTCAGCGATGACGAACGTGGAGCATGCGGAGGAGCCATGCGATAGTTATGAGTAATACAATAGTAATTTCGAATAATATTCATTGATTTTTCTTATTAATTTCAACATTTGAAAAAATGATTTTGTGCTTTGTTTTTGAATGTAAGCAACGTGGATTATTTAAAAAAATTTATTTCCAAAATGTATCTATGTAGAACAAACCCAAAAGTGGAAAATAATGAAAACCTTACATTTTTCATATTGTGCGTAAATGAAAGTTTTGCTATTCTACACTTATTATATTTTTATATATTCAAAATATCTAAGAACGTGTATGAATAGTTCTAATTTCTAACATTATAAATAATACATTCACAATGGAAATTATAAATGATGTATCAAGTTTAAGAAAACTAATATGTACACAAGTACTACTGGATTGGTTAATTGAATTTCATGAAAATCTTCAATTAATAATTTAAAATAAGTTTTTTATTCTTATACTCCAATATATTTCCAATCCTGTTTGGGATTCGTCATCAGATTGGAGTATAAGAGTAAAAAAAAAACAACACCCGGTTCCGTCGAAAGGCATATTCAAATTGCAAAAGACGGTTACACTAAATAATAAATCAATTTAATTAATAAATATATTTTATGGAATATTTTACACTAAACAGTTAAGTTATACTCCATGTAAAATGTATAAAAAAACGCCTAATAAAGTTGTGCATATCTAGCTTACAAGACAGATTAAATTTTCGCCAAACTTATGTAGTATATACATTCTTGAAATATGTGGAAATCGGCCGGGAAATCCATAAAGTGACAGATGAGCCCTTTGCGCTGAGCGTATAAGCAGTTTTACTTGTGTTTTTCTATTTAAAGAATGCCACTTGACAATGTATTTTTTATTATGCTTTTTCAATTTAAAAAGAGTATAAAAGTGTACATGCGAGAAAGCCCAAGTCGACATATGTACAAATATATATATATATATAGATATATATATGCTAAATACAAGTTAAAATTGCATTGTGGTCTTTCACATCGCATGTAGCCAGCAACAATAAATCTACACTTGTTCTGCTCGAATGCAGAAATTTATAAAACGCTAATGGTAAAACTTAACGAGGCCTTGACTAGTTGACGTAGTTGACGTAGTTGTTGTTGTTGTTGTTGTTGCTGTCGCACAGAGTTTATGCTAGCCAAGTCCACAAATAGACGAGTTTGTGTGCCTGCTGTGCTGCTGCTGTTGCTGTACAATTGTATTAGCTAATTATCTGGGTCTACATAGTATTTGCATTGAATTGCGCGGACTTGTATTGTTTCTCATTCAAATGAGCACATTCTGCGCGCATAGACGTCTTGGTAGATATAGGATCGTTGCGGATCGGACATGCACGCCAGCCACAAGAAAACGACGCGAGCACGTAATCGACCCAGAAACAAATGTAACCGCAGCGATGAGACTAACCCGAAGGATGTCCAGGATATGCCTGGATCAGTTTGCGACACGATTAAAATTGAGCCCAGAACTGAGCCAAACAACAATGCAATCGCCATCATACAGAGCATAATTCGCAAGAAACTGTTGGCCAAAACAAAAAATAATAGTGGTAGTAGTAGTAGTTCATCAGAATTGCCGTCCAGCTCAACAAATGTGGCGCCTGTGCGGAAAGTAGCAACGCCACCGCCCAAAGTACCAAACGATGGCAAGAGTGATGAATTGAATGCGTTCCTCAAATGCATTGGCAACAAACTGCAAAAAGGTGCGTGCAACAAAGTCAGTTATATAATTGTTTCACACACACACACTAATCCAAATGCCTGTGCATAGGTTCAGGTGAGATGCCAACGGATGCTCTATTCAGTCAGCTGGGCAAAATGTTGAGCATGTCACCCTTAATCGACTCGGAATCATCCGACGAGGAGGCCGAATACGTTGAGTACATATACAAGCCGCGACAATATTTCATGGCATCGCTGTGCAATGTGAGTTATTTGTGCTGGTGCTGGTGGTGATCATTAATCCCGTGAACTATTCTAAAATAAAACCATTGACATTTGCAGCATTGCAAAGTGGATCTGTGCAACCGGCAGATGCTTCAATGTAAGCGTTGCGCCCTGGTCCACTATTGCAGCGCAGTTCACATGCTGGAGGATCAGGAGCATCGCCAGCTGTGCTACGGTCTGCGCCAGCTGGTCGAACGCAATGGTAGGTGCATTATTTATGTCACAACTAGAAGCAATAAATCAAATATTTCAAATGCCTATAAATATTTTCCATATTTTTTGCCAGGCCATGACATATTCTACAAGTGCGGCGATTTTAATGGCGAACAGTTTCGGTCGTATCGGATTGGGAGCGTTCGCCAAGTGGAGCAGCTCATAAATCGAAAACTGTTGGCCACGGAGCAGGAGGTGTTGCTCTTTCCTTTCATCTGTGGCGAGGCCAAGTGCCGGGAGCACAGATGCAAGAAACTAGCAGCGTGTGTGCATTGTGGTGAGGTTGCCTACTGCAAGGATAAACCGAATCATTTGAGCGATTCCCATCGTGGATGGTGCGGCGCATATCGCCTTTTCAAAGCATTTGTTGTGTTCCAGGCGAAATTTGGACGCCTGGAGCCACCGTTACCCGATAAGGTGTTGAGAGATTTACCCATTTCCTGCTCCAATACCAGGCAAATATTTAACAAGTTGAATTGTCGTAAGTTGTTGCATATAACTATTGCTAGATAATATTTCTACTTAAATCCTACATTGCGTAGATGTGGCCGATGAATGCGAGTTTGCTGCACTTACTCAGATATCCACAGGGCCATTGACGGCGTTTTTTGCCCTAAAGCTTTGCGATCGTTTGCGATCCAAGGAGCTGACCATTCATTTGATAGGCGCAGAAATGGAATTCGAAGTTGATGTCTTTCAAAAATGGGAGATTTTCTTGCTGCACATATTACCAGCGGTGAGAACGTTAAATGTCGTCTTCGTTGGACCAGAACTGAACACCAACAACATTTCCTTGGATCAACTATCGAAGATAAGGTGGCTTTATTTCACTTCAATTTCAAATTATATGTAAATTAGTAATTAACAACTGTTTTTCGCCTACAGATGTTGTCGTTTGTGCCGCAAAGCACAACGCACCGTGCAATATCATTTTGAGAATCGACTTTATCATAATTATTGCTCGGCACCCGGTTTTCAAAGCCCAGATTTAGGTAATTATTATGCACCTTTAGAAATTCTTCTAATAACTTATTTTCTGCATCAAAAGTTTGTTTCTTTAATGCGGGACTTTATCGTGCCACGGGCTATGCATTGGAAGATACTTGGCCAGAGACAATGCAGGCATCCTTGAATCTTAAATGCCCCATTGTAGTTACATCATATACCAAATACGAAGCACCATTGGATTTGAGCCATTTCCTTAATCAGTCTAATCGACATTTAAATGTCGTTTTGCCCCCCACCACAAACCCGTTTGGGTCGGAGAAGCCAGAACGCAATTTTATATCAGACGATGATGCACCATTCATGTTCAAGAATTTTCAATGTTTCGTCGTCGAGTAAGTTTGAATGTAACTGATGTAACGCCTGTGTTGAGTTTCTATGCAAGTAAATATCCTTTTATCGATTAATGAAATGAAGTGCTGTAAAGGGTGGAAAAGGGACACAATAGTTATCATGGATATTTTGGATGTTGTGTACTTAAAAATAAGCAAATTCTAATTGGTTTCAGTAGTTTACGAACTCGTAAGCACGTTTCAAACTTTATTTTAAAGTTGTATAAATATTTTATGTGTAACGTATTTTATGTCAACAAATGACAGCAAATCATTTTTATTTGAATTCAAAGATAGTTCGATATCGGCCGACCACCACCGCTTATCGTTTAATCACCTCAAACTATCGAAAATAAATCGAATAATAATAAATTATTTAAGAGGAAAACAACGCGCGGTTTGCGTGCAGTAAATAAAAATAATATTTCAAGATGAATATGAACGAGTGCGATTTTAAGGATTTACGCACAAAGCTCGATGTGATGGGCTTCAACCAGACATTGCCTGTTCTGGCAATTCCGTTAGTTGCAGCTGTCTTTGGCGATTTGATAAAAACAACAGAATGCCTCCGTGATACAAAAAGGCAGGTTGCTGATCTCCTGGAAGTAAGTGGCCGCCTTGGCTTGGTGTAGCTAAAACCAGACGTAACATGAACATTTTTCTAGGAAAAAACCTGCTGGGATCTGGGTGTTGAGCCCTACAAATGCGACAACTCGCGTCTCCTCGCCGAGTGCAACGAGTTGCATTTGCAGTTTTTAAAAGAACGCGAGGGTTACGAGCTGCGACTTTGTGGTATGTTTGTTACGTGCCTTAAGTTATGGCCAAAATGTATATTTGTATTACCATAGAGTCGGATCGTCGAATACGCAGTCTGCAGACAGACAAGGAACACTTGCAGAGCCACAATGTGCAATTGCAGAGTCAACTGGATTCGTTTATCTCCAAGCAAATAATGACAGCGGCAACGACGGCCAAGCGAACACAACTTGGAACATTTAGGCAGGGTGAGCTGACCACAACTGAGTTTGATTATATTTTCTAGTTGTATGCATCTGCTTGCAGGCAAGAAGCCATTCATAACGACTGTACGCTCTGGCGAAGTGTTGCCTGCTGTGGGCAGTTCGGCAAGTGTCACGAACTGTGCCCTAAAATGCACAAAGTGCAATGCGGGCGTTGTCCAAAAGACCACAACTACAACAAAGGATGGCGTCACAGTCACCCAGACGAGTGGGCCCGAAGAGTTTGACAGGCTACAAAATGAACTCGCGAGTGCAGGCGAGCAGCTGGAGTTCTATAAGCGTAAAGTGGAAGCAAGAAATCGAGAGATTCGACGATTAAACGATATGCTCTCTGGCGGGCGTCCACCTGCTGCATTAGCGAAAGACTGTTGCTACAAGGAGGTGGGAGCCCTCTCGCAGGACATTGATCTGTTGCAGCGCGAAAAGGGCGAACTGATGGCTCAGGCACGCGACTATCAGGATAAGATGCACGACGCAATGCAGCGTGCGCTACGCATCGAGGAGGACAAACAAATGTTGCAAACGCATCTGGATGAGCTGAAGGAAGCGGCACTGCAGGTTGAGCACCAGGCCAATTCCGAGATAGATGCCCGCGACTCGGAGCTGCGGCAGCTGCAAAATGAACTGAAACAATTGAAGCAACGTAAGGCAGGTGGATACGTGCCATCATCAGACACCGGGCCGAGTGACAAGCGTATGCTAAACGAAAAGCTCAATCTGCTCACCCGCCGCGAGGAGGAGGTGCAAGCGCTGAACGAAAAGCTTAAAAAGAAGCTGCTCAAACTGGAAGCCAAGCTGTCGGCGCTGCAGAAAGAGCAGCGGGAACAGCAGCAACAGAGCAACGTTACGCTGGATGAGGAGAAAATCAGACTGAAGTCTGAGCGGGACTTCTTCCAAAAGGAGTATCTACGGCTGATGAGCAAATCGGGCTCAGACTCTGAGATCGCATTCCTGCATACCCAAATCAAATCCAAAGATGACGAGCTGCACGCACTGCGCTCCGAACTATGTATGGCTTCTGCGATTAGGTTGGACTTATCGCCACGCAAGGGTGTTCACTGTGACAGCCTGCCACCGCCGACAGCGTGCAGCTCGAATACCAATAGCGCACGCAGCGATTGCGTCCAGGCTGCCATTGGACGTGTGGAACGCGAACGCGACTGTGCCCGCGCTGAGCTCGAACGGATGCGTTGCGAACGGGACACACTGCGTGAGAAGCAGTTGAGCAGTGTCCAATTGCATGCCGAGGAGCTGCAAACGCTGCGTCTGCGCAACGAACACTTGCAGGATCGCATGCGTCAGCTGGAGCGAGATAATCGGGACTTGAATACGGCACGCTATCCCGCCGAGACGCACAATGTGCTCCTCAAGGAGGATGTGGCTCAACTGAAACAGCGCCTGGTCACGCTGCAGTCGGAGTTGGAAACTGTGAGGAGGGAGAACGATCAAATAACGTGAGTGCATTTTGCAACCGTTTGAAGTTGAACATATACCTAATAGTTGACTTACTACAGCTTGATTAATGAGCAGAATGAGCGCATTGTGGCCGACTATCAGAGCAAGTTGCTCCTGTCGGAGCGACAGCTGCGACAGGCTGATGTGCGTGCCAGCACCTTGGACTCCAGTCGGGAATCAAATCGCAACGAGGTCACACAATTGCGTACGGAAATTGGAGCACTTCGTCAGACATTCGTTGCCTTGGAGCACGAGAAGGATACACTGCTGGTGAGTGCGAGGAATGCCTGTAAGGATCAGTATTCCATTTCGTTACTTGATTATTGAATTGTTCACAGCATCAATTGGACAACAAAACGGAGCGTCTCTATAAGCTGGAGTACGAGATCAAAGATTGTAGAGAGAAGCGAGATGCAATGGGGCAAACAATCAAAGAGCTCGAATCCCAAGTGGGGTAAGTCAATATTAATGAATCTTAATATATAATTGAACCTTAAGATTTGACACAAAAACACACACATTTATTCATATTATCTACAGTTCACTTAAACATTTCTACATTTGCTGGTGTAATACATTCATGGCACAATCTCCCACCTTGGCGTCGTTAAATGCCAACTTTTGGCTGCGAACGTTAGCCAAATATATCTAAGAACCACCTAAAAGGAAACAAAACGATTAAATCGATTGATCTAAAACGATGATAACGTAAAGCATGCACATCTCCAGGCCCAAAAAAGACTGGAGGAGGGATATAGATAGAAGAAGAGCAAGCGCTGAGGATGGGGGTTAGACACGTGTTATGTTGAAATCATAGTAGTAGCTTCCGTTCGATTTAGTGGATAGATTAGAGGAGCACAATTGCCGGGGACGTAAGTGGATTGTCATCGAGGTATCTCGCGTTGAGTCGCTCGATGGTTAAATACCTCGCCAGGCTCACGCTGGGTGCACTGCAATTGTGCGTTCCGCCGTGATCTGTCTCGGCTGGCGTATAGCCCGGCCGGCAGACACATTTTGCCCGGCTGGCATAGCTGAGGAGCGGAGTGCTGCCATTGTTTGGCTGCGTCTTCAATGGCTCCAGCCACTGGCCAGCACCGCACGGTCCTCGCGTATACAATTTGTGGCACTGGCCACTCATCTCGACCATGCCGGGCGTTGACTCGCAAATGCTCTTCTCCTGGTCACTGCTCGCCGAGCACTGCTGATCCAGATTGGTGATGACGCCCGCACAGCCACACATGCCATTGTAGGAGATGCCATCTAGCGATGGTCTGGCCGTAAAGTCAAACACCACCACTTGGTGCAGCGAGCACGGTCCCTGTGATCCAATTCTGTAGCACGAATCCTCAGCCGGAAAGTACAATCGATTCTTGCCACAAAAGTTACTGATACACGTGGTGCCATTGACCAGAAACTCGTTGGCCGCACAGGGACCGCGTGTGTAGAGGCGATAGCAGAGACCATCGTTCCAGGGCACATAACCCTCCTTGCACAGGCACTTGCCACGTGGCGAGAAGTTGCTCAGTGCGTTTGGCTCCTGATTCGTGTCGACATCGTCGGGTATGCGAAAAACGTGACCAGGTGGACAAGGACCAGGTGTGTCTGCAATCGATAATAGTTGAATTAATGTTTTGAGTAGATTTTTTGTGTGTTGTGTGTGTCCCGTTCCTACCCAGCTCGTAGCACATCTGATGTGGTGCATGATAGTGGGGCAGATGTCGCTGGCAATCACAGCGTCCGCCCGGCAAAAAGATGTGACCCGGCGTTGAGCAGGGTCCAATTGTGTAGTGCTCGTAGCACGATTCCTCTGCCGCATAGTAGTAGGGACGCAGCTCGCCCCGATCCTCGCAGCGGCACTCGGCCAGTTCATCCTCGTTGCGTGCCAGCAACTTGCCCCGAATGCAGGGTCCCTTCGAGTGTTCCGGATAACACTTGCCATCGTTTGGCCAGAAGAGCATACCATCGCTGCACTGCAGCGGCCGCTTGCAGCTGCCCCAGCGATTGTCGGCTCTAAAAAAAAATGGTCAGATTAAATCGAAATCGATTACAAGGCGCATGCGCAACTGCTGCCTACCTTTTGGCCTGATCCGGTATGGGCTGAAAGTACTCGCCACGTGGACACGGACCACGTTCGTACAGCTTGTGGCAAGCATTGCTCACAGCACTGAGCGCTGTGCCCGGTGGACAGCGGCATTCGGCGGCGGGCACATCTTTACGCTTGGCGCTCACTGGTGTCGGACTTAGCTCCATGGTCTCCGGACAGGGATAGCCCAGAGTGAAGATCTTAAAGCATTTCTTTAGTGGCGTCCAGTAAAGCAATTGCCAGCCGCCGGCCATGCTGGCGCATGGATTCTTGGCCGGATCACTCCATGGCGGCGGCACAATGCCGGCCGATGCCTGTTGTTGTGTCAGCAAAAGCAGCAGGCAGGTGAGGATGCTGCTGCCCGCCTGGATGGCTGCCCAGCAGACCAGCAACTTGCGACGATTCATTCGCATCTTGCAACCGGCTACGGCTACGGCAACGGCTGTAAGCAAAAAGCCAAATCCAAAGCCAGTCAATTGTGCACTGAATTAATTTGGCTACTGTTCACTTTTACTCTCGTTACGCTGGCGCCAATTTAAAAAAAAAACAAAAAACAACAACAAAATAATAATAAAAAAAACCTGCTTCGAGTCTCGTTTAGTCATTCATTAAAACGCATGATTGATGGATTTTCTATTGTGTGACTTGGTCATTTTACAAATTAAGTTTTTTCGCTGGAGCAGAATACTTAAAGTTGGCTGCCGCTGCCTGTTGCCACCGCCGCCCCCCTACACAAAAAAAAGGTCTTTCATTCGCGCCGCAACGTAATTTGTGCAAACTCAAAGCGGCTTCAATTTAAATTAGCCAACTTTGTTGGGTTTTTGGCGATAAATTAAGATAAAGCAAAACACAAACACGACAAGAAAAACAAAAACAACAACAAAAAAGAAGAAAAAAACCAGTAAGCGGCTGTGTGCTGTTAACCATGACCTAAATACGCATTTATCTTGACTTCTTTTGCGGCTGGATGAACGCAGTCATATTGCTGCTGCTGCGGTCACCTGGCAGAAATCTTCTGTTCGCTGCCGAGTTTTTTGTATAATCGATATGACGCCTTTATATAATCGGACTCGCATGCGGTTTGGCGGTTTGTTGGTTGGGCTGCTGACGAAACTGGCGGCGGCGGCGGCGGCGGCATTCAGCCAAGCGGTGCTTGGAAAAACGTGCAACACTTTGCACTAATTCCCCACTTTTCCACAACAGTTGTTGGTCTGAATGGTAGCCTGGGGCGAACAACCAGCAAACCAACCAACAAGCGTCAAGCAACCAAACAGCTGCTGCTGCTGCTGCTGCTGCTGCTGGCATGTCTATAAATAATGCATTAGGCTAACCACAGCTATCGTTGTTTTGACTTGACTTGTTTTGGTGGCGTCGACTGTCGTAACAACAGCCGATAGCCAACAGCAACTGGTTTCCTATTGCCCATATTTATTCTCTGTGATGTGGTCGCAAAGAACATGATGCTAAAAAAAAAAAAAACACTACAAAAGAGGAGACACAGCAGCTAACAGAAAAAAAGTTCTGCAAATCCTATTCCATTCTTAAGTCTCTTTTGTGCACAAGGTTGGCGCACAAAAGCACTTCTTGCTCATTTAATTTTTTTGTTGCTGGACAAACTATTCGTATTGGATTACCACACGCGGTGCTCACCTCGGGGCTCTGTTTGTTGTGTATATATTTGATTTGATGATGTTTGGATTTGTTGTCCGCCCGCAATCGCAATCGCAATCGCAATCAGCAATCAGCAGCGACGATATCCGATTCGAATCCGATTCCGATTCCCCAAAATGCCATCCAATTCACCACACACAAAAGACGCGACCATTCGACTGCGCAGGTAGCAGACGTCTGTGCGTGACTCTTTGCGGCCTGGCTGCGGCGGGCGTTTAGGCCGGGCCAGGTAAGCAGACCACTCTCGCTCTCGCTCTCGCTCTTGCTCTTGGTCTTGCTCTCTCTCTCTCTCAATCTCGAATCTCCCTCTCTGCATTGGGCTAGCTCGTGCTCTTAGCGAGAGTTGTTGCTCTTCTATTGAGACTAAAAATGGACAACTCTGCACTTCCTCACACATAAACATCAAGTGGACTCTATTTTGCCGAGTTCAGATTGTAAGGTTCTTCGCAAGCGCTGAGCTATTAATGATTGACGTTGATGGTCGTTAGCTTTGTACATGCCCGGTCAAGTAAGTCTGCTGTATATCTATATACATATGTATATATATGTATATTTATGCCGCTGAACAGGGCCGCGCTTTGTTCTTGAGTTTTTAATATGAATTGCGGATATGTGTGTGGACGTGCCTAGCTTGTTAATGGGAATGTGGCAAAAGAGAAGCCGAATAGCATTAGGCATAAAATAAATGGATTCTCCGACACAATTGATTGTGAGCAAGTTTCTTGCTTAAGTCATTTGACCTGACACCAATTTGACCATGAATGCCACACACATACAAGTGCCAGTATTATGTGTATGTACATGTATATGTATCTGTATTACCTGTGTGTACAATAGAAGTGATCCTAGAGTCAAAGTTTCTTTTTTTGTATCTGCTTACAGCAAACTGACCACAAGAACCCGTCAACGCGACTCAGAATTGAATGAAACCTCAGCGGAAAGCAAAACAATGCGGCAACAGATTGTGGCACTCAAAGCTAGCCGCGATGAGGCAATTGCGGAAAATGGGTGAGTACATTTAAATGTGATATGTGCAACTCTTACGCCAGACACCAGACACCAGACACTCTGGCAAATTGCATAAGCCACATAAAGTGCACAGTTTTTGTTTGCTGCTCGATCATCGGTTACTTTTTTTGGTTTGATTGTGACTCAATAGACGACTGACGGACAGATTAAGTGATGCCCAAGTGGAAGCTAAGACACTGCAAAAGAAGCTGAAGGATGCGGAGCAGCAGGTGGCCGACATGAAACAGAAGCTGCACAAATACGTCCAGGAGGTGAAAAGGGCCGAGGATCTGCTCATGCAAAAGGTATAGCAATTCAAAAATCTTGCAATTAGTCCATAAGGCATACGAATTCTGAATGTTGGATGCTAATGCGGCTAGGTATACTGTGTATTAAAGGAAAAGGATCGAGAGGAACTATTGGATCACTATCACAGCTTGACCCACGACCAAGTCGTTCTCGAAGGCAACAACCAGAGCCTGGAGTTCGAGGCGACTGAATTCAAGTGAGCCTCGGATCATTTACTATATATCAGTCAAATAATGTGCATATATATTACAGGCGACAGATCTGCGAACTGGAATGTGAGGTGCGCTCCCTCAAGGACCAGTTACTCTGCCGGCAATGCGCCATTGACGAGCTGGAAATGCAACTGACAGCCGCTCGTGCCTCAATGCGCTGCCTGGAGAGGGAGCTGGAGAATGCGCGCGAGCAGAAGATTGAGCTGGATGTGCGCAAAGAGCTGTGCGATAAGTTGGATGTTGAAAAAGAGAAGCTGAACGCTGAGCTAAACGAACTCAATGAGATCCGCAAGAAGGTGAGATTTTGTGCTTGTAGTTCGGGTCTCGAACTTGGACACTAGTGGAGCCAATTCTATACCAGATTCATAATAACAATACTCGCCGCTTACGCTTTGTATACTAACATGGGCTTGTAGAGTTGAGGAAAATCTATTTGCAATTAATCGTCGTCATTAGTTAGTTCGATTGAATAACATTCACTGTGCAACTTGCCAACAAACAAACAATTGCAGCTGGAAAAAGAATGCGAAAAACTACGCAGCGAACTACAGCAAAAGTCTGTCCTAAATCAGGTGACCACAGAGACAACGGAGCAAATGCTGGGCCGAATACGCGGCGATCAGCATCGTCAAGATGAGGCCGAGCTGAGCTCCAAACGTGAACTGGAACGCCTGCGGCACCTGCACGAATCAACATTGGTAACAACCACTAACCCCCAATTAACTTAAAGCGCAAGACTAATTTTCATAATCTTCATCCATAAACAGAATGAACTTCAGGAAGAGCGATCGCGTTGCAATCAGCAGGAGCGTCTTGCCAATCAGTATGAGCAGCAGGCAAGAGAATTACGCAAGAGCCTGGCCGAGGATCGCTTTTGCCAGGCACGCTCAAGGGAGGCTAGTCCCAAAATCCCACCAACAACAACACTATAAAGCTATATGTGAATTGTGTTTTTAGTATGTTTATTTTATACATTTTGTCTGTGTGTACTGTGTACATCGTATTTTACATTTCGAGAATTTTCTTAAATTTTGTATTTGAATATATTCTATGTTGAGGCATTTTAAACAGATGAGCTATATCCTTGGCCAGCAAGCTTCAGATAGTCCTCGTACATGCAAGGACAACAAGAAAAGGGTGGAATTTGATTATCTTCCCATTCCGTTTGAGATTCGTTGCATGTTAAAATATCCTCCTCGGACTTGGACTCATTGCATGTAAACTCTGCCGAGCTGCTTGATACTAAATTGGAGAAAGGAAATTATAGTTTAATATTAATTAAATAAAGCAAGAATTGTACTTACAGAAAGACGCTGTTAATGCATCATCCTTAGCGATCTGTTGAAGAATTGTCCCCATTTCAGCATTGTCTGCTCTCAAGTCCGAGTCGAATTCACTCACTTGCTCCCCATCCACCTGGCCTGTAACTGCATTGCTCTTCTCACTGAAGCCGATCCCATCTTTAAAAGTCAATAAATTGATTGATTTTATCGGTATCTGCAGGGTATTTATTGCCAGCTGTTTGGGTTTGATCCTTTGCTTCCAGTGGGACTCGTAGATGTAGTTAAATGGCTGCTGCTTAGTTGATCTATCAATGGAATTTTGGAGTTTAGTGCACAGTTCAAGGTTTTCTGTTTGTTCTGATACTGACAAGGGATTGGGGACTTTGCTTTGACTTCCCATGAAATTGTCATGGTCGATTCGAGTATTACGAAGTTCTGCATAGTTATAGTTTTGTCCTCTGTCGACATCAGGATATTCTCGGCAACCATTGAATGTATCGTAGATGTCATCCGTTGACTCGACGACTTGGCACCGGTTGTCAATCCTTGCCAAATGACAGCCTGAAGAGCTGCCAGCTTTGCTTACTGTAGAATCTGGCGCATATTTGAAGCTCACAACAGGAATGTCTGCCTGGGGCAGAGATTGCATAACCTCTTGGCGATCTTGAAGCTCAGATAGCTGGTCGTAAGTATGCGCCGATTTTTGTTGAAGATAACTTCTATATTCATCAGGCTCCATTTGGAGCCACTCGGGCTCTTGCAATGCTCCATCTTGGTTAATTGATGTTTGTTGCACCGAATTTAACGCAAAATCATGTTGTTGGGAAAACTGTGGAACGGTATTTCCCCGCTCTAGATTTGTGTATTGATCATGTCGTAAATTTTCGTTGTCTGTTGTCTGCCAGTCTCCAGGAGGACTGTGTATCTGTGCCTCGATTGTTAACTGTTTTCGAGTCGTTGAGATTGGCGAGTTCCTGTCCGAAACAAACTGAGCAGGCGTTATGGATTGGTGTGCGGACGTTTGCCCAGCTTGGGTATCCGTTGCCGGCAGTTGTCTACAATATTCTCGCAGAGAATGCTCCACTCCTATGTTCTTGTCATCGGCAACGGTTGGTTGTACAACTATTTCTTCAACTGCTTCATTCGCTTGACCGTCTGATGCGGATTCGTCGATTTTATTACGAGCTTGTAACTCGTCTTGACTATTATGTTGAGCCTTTTGCAACTTTGTCATTTGTGGTACGCTGCTTTTTCAACTCTCTTTTCTTGGGGGGAATCGCTTACGGGCGCAGCTTTTGCATCCTGCACTGGCTCTTGGAGGGCATTGTCTTGCTTCTCCTCTGTGGCTTCCTCTTTCATCGTTGGCAGTCTTGTATAAGTTGGATTGGCCTCAATAACAGAAGTATTTTGGCTTGAACCCTTCCTGGCTGTTTTCTGCTCCTCCTCCTTATACATATTCAGGTATTCGCGATGCAAACGCAACTTCTGGATACGCTCCATGTGGTCGTAATCAATGGGTGGCTTCGTCGCTGCCACATATGGTTTAATAATCATTTTATCTTTTTTTATCTTCGTCTTTGCCCATCTTTGAGCATCAGATTTGTCCGCTTCCTGTTTTCTAACCGATACTTTCGAGGCAGTGTCTTGATTTTGTGATTTCTGATAAATAGTTGGGTATTTTGGCTTGGACTTCTCAATGGGGCTCTTTTGCTGTCGGGGTGTGGGAGCTCTGGACAGAATAGCCAATGGAGAACCGCGACAAAATTGATTTGTATTTAAATCAGTTTTCCGCTTTTCACAGGATGGCTGAGGACACTCATTGTACGACATGTGGTGGTAAATGGGTTCCAAAGGATACTGATAGCAACAGGGATTGGGCGGGCATGTTATGGGCTTATTGTAATAGCAAAAATATCGATTACAACGCTGGCAATAGCCAATCTGAGTACGGTTTGTTTCATTCGGTGTAGGAGGATAATTCAGCTGATAGGCTGACATCTCATCAAAGCGTTCATAGGCATGGCCACCAGTCATGCGACTTGTTTCGTCTTGCTCTGCCGGCTGATGTGGTCCTCGATATGCGTCATCTTTCAAATCCGGAAATGTTTTGGCTATTCCCGGCTCCTCCTCGACAGTGTCTGGGGTACTAAAATTGGAATTCGCCTCGTGTGAACCACTTTTCAGACCTTGTCGGCTCTTGTCAATGGAGGTCGCATCATCATTTTCAGTTAGGTTCTGAGGACAATGCAGAGCTTGCTGTCGTCTTGCTGGATCTGGACTCACATCGCTCGAGATTGGTGCATGCTTTTTGGATAGGTTCTGTGACCAAGTCAGTTGCTTGTCGGTCGCTTGCACCGTTGCCTGTTTGCGTTTTGTGTTTTTCCTTTCGAGTTCGTTGAGGAAACAGTAACGAAAGTTGCGTAATTTAAGGATTTCCTTTTCAATCTGTTTATCCACGTTGGCCACTGCTGCATTGTCTGATGTATCTGGTCATCAGTATTGGAGGAGGACTCTTGCAACTGTTGCTTGTTGACCTTGCAACGGTAGAGCTCAAGCACCTGGGTCTCAATGTTCTTGATAAACAGGTCGCCCCGATCTTTGATGGATATCCGCTGTTTCCGCTCACATAGATAACTGTGTTGATCTACGAGGTGTATTCTTTGTGTTCAAGGTAGGTGATTAGTTTTATAGGTCTTACCCACGCCGTGCTGACTGTTGTTGTACTTAGAATCCATAAATAGTTATTAATAAAGTCTTTAATGATTTTCCATTTATAAAATATAATATTCGAATCTGAAATCTTAAATTACTCTATTATTACAGCTACAGACAATAACCATTGCCTATAATTTTGTACACTTTTCATGGCCTACTTTTTTTGTACTGTGCCAGACTTGCATCCACTGGCAATTTTGCCATTGTATTACACTGGCAACGAATGGGAAGCAACTGCCATTAATCTGAAATGCATACTGCTTTAGTTTTACCATAAAACTGCACTCGTAGATGGCGCCAAAGTCTCCAGTTGAAGCAGTGATAATGCTTTCAATTATTCGTTAATAGAGGGCGTTTTATTATATAGCAACGAACTGCACTGCATTATAGGTTCAGAAAATTTAGACCCGGCTCGGATCCTAATACAATTAGACGCAACTTGCACTGCTTTAAATTATTAACAAAAATGTACATAGATGGCGCTTTAAATACAATGAAGATCAACCGCTTGCACTGCTTAGATGTATTCAACCAATATGCCCACAGAAGGCGCTTTTGGAAAAAATAATTTTAGCTGCATGGGGGCGCGTTGTTTCTGTTTCATTGGTTCCGAAATTTAGTTTGGAGCATAACATCTTCAACTAATTATCGGGGAAAATTTGCACTGCTCTCCTGTGTTCATCAAATGTGTCTTAAAAAATGATTTAAACTGCTTAAATGTTTTTAATAAATATGTCAAAAGATGGCGTTGTGAACTTAAAATTAATATATGGAATTTGATTATACAATATGTTTTTGAGTTTTTTTTGTTATTATTATTTTTTAATTACGTTCAGCAATTTGTAAAGTTGAGTTTAAATAGCAACAGGCAACAGGCAACTAATATTAGTTTGTGTCTCTGTGATCAATAATAAATATTTTACATTTTTGTTAATGTTGGAAAATAATAATATTATTTTGGCTTGCAAATGTATGAAAATGTCAAGCACAATTGTTAATACTTTAAGTGTAACGGTTGACTTAAGTTTTATTGGCTGTTTGTACGATGTCGCACCACTGTGCAGAGACTATTTGCTCTGTGCTTGCCACTTGGCGCACACATGAAGATTAAGAGCCGGTTCATTCAGTCGCCGACTGTCAGCCAGCGCGCTCGCCGGTGTTGTGTGTGCTCTTCTCTGTCAAACGAACACAAAGTACAATTAACGGAATTATGGCAAAGTTGTGGTAAATTTTGAAATTAATCAAAATAAAGAAACCAATTTTACGGAATCGAAATTGTGAATGTGAAAAAAACAAAAAAAACATATTGCATAATATGGAATTCTAAGCCAAGTGCAATTGTATTGCTTTGAATTGTGCATTAGAAGTGAATTGCGGCTCTCTGGTGGCACAATGGAGTATCTGGCGTATCCTCGCGTGAACTGATGAGAAGTGGCGCCATTCGCAGTGGCAAACAGATACCTTTTGTCTGCATTGTTCTACAGATGCGTGGAGGGTTAAATCAAAGTCAGTCGGTGCTCAGTCAGCGCCCAGCGCTTGCCAACACTGCGTGTAGTTAATATTTGTCTAGTTTTTGAGTGTTTCCCTTTTGTCTTCCGACGTTTTTTTTTGAGATCTCAGCTTATGTCAGAAAATGCATAGTCGACATCCTGCTGCTCCTGCTGATGCCTTTGTGTGTGTGTGTGTGTGTGTGTGTGTGTATAAAAGCTAACGACAAATAGCTCCATTTACACACAGACAGTGGGAGCCCTTTCTGCAGCAGGACTTAATGCACTTGCATGAGGCATGTGGCATGTGGCATGTGGCATGCGGCATGTGGTATGCGATCTGTGATTGTGTTAGTGCCTGTGCTTATGCTCGCGCCTGTTTGTGCGTTAGTAAGTGGGTGGTTCCATTGCACCGTAAAATATGCAATTAGAAGGACATCAAAGCGTGTCGCCGCCAGCCGCTGGAGGAGCTGAAGTACCAGAGCCTCATCATTAGTGCGCAGTCGTGTGTACATACTAAGTATGTCAGTTTTGTCGGCTTCTCGCTTTGTCTCATCTTTTCTGCTTTTTTTGTTTTGTGTTTTTTTTTTTGTTTTTGTTGTTGGCCACCTAAAGCACTTCGTTCGTCTATGTTTTGATGTTATGCATTTATTTAAAATTCGTCTTTGTCATAAATTTTGTTTCTTTTGATGAAATATGAGCGCTGGAAGCTGTCGCCAGGCCGTTTAGTGGTCCGACTTTATACTTGCAACACTTGCAAACGGCTGCGACGAGGTCAATTGGCTTAATTAGTGTGTGACAGCACGGGGTAGATAAGTGAGGGGTTGTTGTGAGGGGATTTCGGGGTGCGTTGTGAATGATCTCGGACAACGTTTATATATTCTTCTGAACAACATTTGTTGTTTCCAATTTCAATTTCAATTCCAATTTCAATTTCAATTCTTTTGCCTAACTTTGCCATCGCATTAAATTTAATGGACAACATTTTCCATTTATTCCACAGAAATTAAAATCACTTCAAAACTGAATATGTATATCAATGTTCGGTAAACAAATTACGTCAATCTCTGGCCATAATAAATGCTATCGAAGATGAACGCAAATGAACATTCTGCAGTGATATCCGTTTCCTGTTCCTGTGAGTGATAAGCCAATGTGTGCAAAATGCACTTGTTGTAGGTACATAAACTGTTATCAGCAAGTGAAAAGTATAAGTAATAAAAGAAAATGCGCCTCTCTTGGCTGCTGGTCGGCCTTACGGCACTCTCGGCAACGATCGGTGCCAGTGCATTGAGACTGGAGCAGCGGAAGGAGGCGAGCAGGGACCCAGATATCCATGCGCGGCGACGCAACAATGGTGCCCCAAACGATATGCGAAAAACGGAGCTGCGACGCGGCAAGGACAGTCAGCAGCAGCAACGCAGCGAGGAGGAACACGAAGAGGAGGTGGGAACGGAGGAGGATTACGATTGGATTGATGTGGATATTAGTGGAGCTGCTGACCGCTCAAAGACTGATCGGGAGGCCACTGGCACAGCGAACAGCGCTTCCCATGGTAAGTGTCAGCCGGGTGCCTTATCAGCAGATACAGCACTACACACATTCTGTATATGGGTGACTACCCAATGACCTTTATCCCCATTCCGAACTTTAAATGAGGCATCTGCTGATAAGTGAGTGCAAGTGCGAGATATTTATGTGACTGACTCACTTGACTGGATCACTTGTTGCTTTGCATGGATCTGTTTGTAAACAGATTGCGACAGAAGAATATGCCTCAAACTATTGGAAGGTCAATGAAATTTGACCAACATACATACATACATACATACATGCATAATAAATGATATGACATACATATCTATGTGTGTTTGTATCTCTTTTCAAAATGTATCTGATATGTTAGGCTTACTCACATAAATGTGAATAGCTCTCATCCGCTTTCTCACTTAATCAAAGGCAAAATTTGAGAGGGAATGAAATGTTTTAATTGAAAGTGTCTGATGATGAGCAACTACAAGCTTACCAGAGTCTATATGTACATCTCTATATCCACATACAGTGGCGTAAGTTGGCTATTTTCTTGGGGGAGCTTTTTGAAAGAATCTAATATTAATGTATTTTTGTATTTAATGGTTAATTAGGACTTGCTTAAATAACTTCAGAAATACTTACTTAATACTACTTAAATTCATCATCAGTTAATTTAAATTAGGAAAGAGAATAATATATACATAGATATATATATATTTATTTGTAGCTTCATTTTACAAGACTTTGAAAACTCGCTGACTTTCAGTTAACATATATTATTGCAATTATAAATATTTAAATCGAATGCTAATAAATGTTACACAATAAGAAGTGCCACTGGCCAAGTTGAATTGACCCCTTGCCTGGCAAGTGGTCAAAGTTCAAAGTTCCGCCCACTCACACCGACACCACTGTAAGTGTGTGTGTGTGCGCTTATCTGTGTGCGAATATGAATCTAAATTGAAACAGTGTTAAACACTTATTTAAACTGCTAAGCCGACGCCTGTTTCCAGCTGCTGGCGCCAGCATATTCTTCATAAATACACACATACACGTATGTATGCATATGCGTGTGTGTGCGCTGCAGCCCTAACCAAACAATCGGGCGTGAACCAACACTATTATATTCAACAGCAGCTCCAAAGCGGACCGCTTAATTTACGCGACTGAGTGAATTATGGCGAGTGTGTGATAAATGTGTTTGATTTCCAATGAACTGGCATTTTATGGGATGCACATATTTGTCACTGCTTGACGCTGCTTAACTGATTGTCGCTTTTGCATTTGCATTTGCATTTGCAAAATGGCAAACACAACAAGTACGACTACTGCTGCTACTACTACTACTATTTCTATATGAATTCCAATTTTGTTGGCTGCGTAGCATGCTAAGGAGCAGTAGTTGTCGGCATTATCAATTATTCATTGACAATCATTTGAAATGCTTTGCATACCAATAATTCAAGAGTGCCTTCTTCTTTGCATTCTTCGCTTTTATTGTTTGTTTTGATGTGCGCGGCACTAAAATTATTATTATTTGTGCATGTTTGTTGAATATTCGATGGGGCCACCCCCTTTGATGTCATTTGCATTTTAAATAGCTGACAGTTTTCTATGGCCGATGGATCATTTTATTCGGCAAATCGCAGCTCGAGAAACCAACTAATCGGACAAATGCTTGGCTCGTCTAAATTAGCCGCTATTGAGACATTTCCTTTATTTATAGGCTACATCTGCTGGCGTTCGGCCTGTTTGCCGTTCGTTGTGTTGACAGCCACTAAGATCATTGGCCACACTCTGTGACAGTCGACGGGCCGACGGGCCGACGGGCGGGGAGTGCCCAACTTTGCAAGTATGACATAAAAATAGCACTCGACATAGAATACACATAAAACAAGGGTATAAAAAACAAATCCCAGCTGCTCGAGCTGATACTGCTCGACCGAGAGATACCCTGTGGCTGAAAAATAACAAGCATTCGTTTGATAAACAGATGTTTTTACTATCGAATGGATTATATCACTTTTTGTAGTTTATATTTGGTCTTTAAATAGTTTTGTCTTTGAGAATATAGTCAATTTATGGCAAGCTATATACCCACTAGACTCGCTACGTATTCAGTCTATATCGTATCTGTGCATGCTATCCTAGATTTTGGTATACATGAAACAATGCTTGCTAAATCAAAGAGATCTTAAGGCAATTTGTCACATTGCCTACCAGCTATAATCGAGACTTATCACACGTATTTTGATTGTTGAATATATATTTTCCATTTCGAATCGAAATCAAATGCAGACAACATTCGGAAACAGCGCGTGGAAATCTGAAAACGTTTCAGAAGACTTCAAAGTAAATGCTCTAAAATTAGTCATAGCTAAAAACGGTCGCAACCAGACGGCAAAAATGGATAGTATGCCAAAAAAGAAAGAAAATAATATTAAAAGAAAGGGAAAAAACATAATAAATACGGGAGGTTGACGGTAAAAATGGGGAAATATTGAAACTGCCTGCACCACAGCAATTGCACACTTAATTAATGAGTGGTGCTTTTGATGTTTTGGGAACTTGAGCAGCTGGCCCCATCTTTACCAACAGAGACAGAGACAGTGAGCGAGAGAGATAGACAAACAGAGAGAGAGAGAGAGAGAGAGAGAGAGAGAGAGAGAGCGAGAGATAGCCGCAGAAGCATGTGACAAAACGACATTTTTCACGCACCCAACGAAACTCTTTGAACACAACCCCATCGCACCGCACCGCACCTCCCTCCTACAACATAGCCACACACTGTCAGTGGATGAATAGGGTGAGGAGGCATGTGTCGCACATGTTGCACGTCATCTGCATTTCTGCCTGCCTGGCTGCCAGCATGCAACGCCAAAGTTCAACACCCAATGAGAAATCCCTTAATGATGCGAGGCAAGACATCTAAACGGCAAGTGCTTAATAAGTAATCAGTCAGAATACTTATGTACTACACATGTACATGTTGCACTTGCAGCAAATGCATCTTCGTATATTTGCATAGATAAGATGGGCAATTGGGTTGAATCGAACTAATTGTGGCAATGGGTTCAACAAAGTCATCGAGCGAAACGCCAACGACGACTTTCGGCTTCGGAGGAAGCGTGAATGTCTGCGACTCGGATTCACATGACAAAAATGTGGCACTCAGACTGAGACTCACACTGGGAATAATAATGGGTATAATAATATAAAAAATGTGTATAAAGGCCTTTAATTAAAATCGCCAGATTTGTGCCCTAATCGAAAATCTTAGAAAATATCGGATTAATTTATTGTTATTAATTAAAACTATATTTCGGCTGAGTAGAAAATGAATCACATTTTTGATTTAAGTGATTTGCTTTCCTTACTGTTCAAGAAGCCCAACTGCCTTTCCAAAATTCTTTTGCATTCCTTTTCTCAAAGTGCACGAGTAGAACGATCAGTTATAAGTTTTGGCAGGGCTTTTAATTAACCCGAGCTTGCAATGCTGCAAGCTGAGTTAAGCTGTTGCATTCATTTAGCTCGAACATTTTGTGAGTGGTGTCAAAGTGCTTGACAAGTCAAGTCATTAAACCCTGATATGCAGTTCCATTTAACTTAAGATGATTAATTTGGTTTTTTGTTGTTTCTCATTTTTATCATTGCAGATATTTTTACATGTTGCAATCAAGTCTTTGGCTCATGTCGCACAGCATGCGAGAATGTAAGTAGCAAACATCGTTTTACTACATATAAAATGAATGAATTCATATTGAAAAATGTTCAGCAAGATATCTGATCTTAACATGAAAATCTCGAGACAGAGATAGAATACATTATAAGACACACACACACACACACACACACACACACACATGCTGCTCTTTCTGACTGATCTGATAGATAAGGCGATAAACTACTGTGCAGCGAACATTTCCTGGTATATTTAATGCCCATCGTTACGAGTTGCATACTAAATACAAGCGCCAGTTTGTTGTTGTTACAATAAGTTATTAGAATGCAATGTGCGCGATGCATTCACAAAATTATTATGACAGTCTTTCAATGTTTCGAAAGAACCTTTAACCGCTGCTCGACGGCAACTTCCGTTCGAATTGATTTTGTCGTTGCCTTGTCCCGAAAAGACTTAAGCATATATGTATGTGTATATGTGTGCCAAATCCAGGCTCGATTAGCCAGTTAATGCTATACAGATAGTTGAAATCTGGCCAATTACACTGTTAATATTAGCATAAGCTACAAACTGGTAAATTATAGGAAAAGCAATGGGGACGGCGACGGCGACCAACCCAACCTGTTTCGCCACTCAAAAGCCATTCATAAACTTGAGCATTTGACTTAAAATTCAATTGGTTTACAAGTGTATGTGTGTGTGTGTGTGTGTGTTGCCTAGTTAGTTTGCTGTCTAGCCGACCTGCAATCAAATCACTGACATCATTTAACTTTGTAATCATAACAATTTCTAAAAACCAATTAGTTTCTGCAACAATTTCTCGTTTGTGGCAACAACAGCAGCAGCAGCAGCAGCAGCATAGAGTGGGTTGTGTTTTTCATTTATGAATGCAAATGAAGGCATTAAATCTTTGCTCAAATTGAAACTGACAAAATGACAGCTACAAGGATAATACTCGTTTCCAGACCGGTTTAACTCTAACAACAACAACAACAACAACAACAACAATTGGGTGCAGCATCTTATGCGATGGAAACGAGAGCTGCAATTGAAACTGAAGACAACACTTAAATCTTTTTTAATCCACTCCACCCTCCACTCTCCGGCAACAGACGTGTGAAAAGTCGGTGCCTGATTCCAGCTATATGATATGAGTGCGATTTCCGCACATTTTATTATTGACAAAATGCTCGTTCCGATTGTCTCCAAACTGTCGCAGGCGTAGCCCAACAATAATTGCTCCGTGTGCCTGCCAATCTTGATTGCAGAGAACAACATTTAAAAGATGCACGAAATCTCGGACATATGTACATATATTTATGTATGTATGTATGTATGTATGTATGTACACTTATGTGGGCAGTGTGTGTTGTGCGTGTGTGTGTGGGAGTTTGTCTGACACTTCATTACCAACAGCAAAACTTGTAAAGGAAGTTGGCCAGTTGCTGCCTGCATTTGTATGTAAATAAATAGTGTTTAGTTCGAGAGAGAGAGAGAGAGAGAAGAGCAGAGAAGAGCAGAGAACAGAAGAGTATCTTTAATAGACATCGTTGGACTCAGATTACTGTGGCAGATAAGCGATCCGAAAGAAATTTGTTGCTTCGTTATTGTAGTCTGCCCTTTGCCTTATTTATGAGCCAGCGGGTTGCCCTCAGAAAATACAAGAACATTTCGTGTGTAACATAATACGCGTGCCATGATCAAACAATGAACCAAAGCAGACAACTTGCAGTTTTCTGTTCAGACTGCAAATCGTTATGCGAGAAACCCTGATGTTTTCATTGCCAAAATGTATTAAAGAAATGTTTGACTATTGAACGCAGCAATGAAAACCAAATAAAGCCAGAATATATCGTCTTCTGCTTGCAGTTATCGTTGGCGCAACTGGACGTGGCCAATGGACGCGAAGAGCATCGCACTGAATTGAAAAAATACTGTCAACTTCATCAGTTGGAATTTTGGAGTTGCGTGAATCGCACACTCGATGGTAAAGTGTTAGTTTATCAGGGTGGTCATAGAATGGTTTTTTTATTAATTTTTATATTTATAGCGGTGGATAGGGGTAAATCGTGGTCGGGTCGTCGCTGCTGCCAATTGGCCGTTCTACCCAAATGCAAAAACGCTTGCGCAACTGCAGCCGCCAGCCAGGAAGTGACCGATATCTGTCGGCGCAGCGATGAGCAAGTGCTCTACGACTGCTTCGAGCACCAGGAAGCGGCAGACAGTTGCTGTGGCAAGGCCCGAACCTCGGAGTGCCTGCAGGCAAGTAGTAGATAATACAAAAATTGGAACACTGTCAATTGCAGCTCTTTACTTCATTTTGTTATCAAAAATTGGAGCTACAACTCGAACTGAAGTATTTAATTGTAGACAAAATAGAGCATTAAGGCAAACATTTCCACAGTTTCTGGATATCTACGATATTCTCAAAAAATCGGTACATTTATTCTAATTTATGTATATCGAAAGAATTGATTTTTTTTTAAATTTGTTTGCTCAATTATAGATGAAAACAAATCTGCAAATTCTATAAATATTTATTTAAGTATTGCTTAATTAATGTAAACCATTTTTAAAAACAGAGACAGCTTCTACAATATAGGATAAATGTATAAATATAAATATAAGTTCGAAGCAAAAAAAATAAGTAATAAGGTAAAAAGAGTGCCAATATAATAGTTAATCCATGATGGCAAGGAAACATCTTCGAATGGAACTGTTATCACCAGCTTTGCCCATTTTTATGGCTATCGCAATTTGAAAATCAAATTACGTTTCACATTTTAATCAGTGAATATTATTATTAAAGGCCTGTCGCGAAGTTTTTGAGCCACCAAATGAAACTGGGACAAGCAATGGGGACGGCAGCTTGGTGGATGAGACTTGTGGGGAGCGCAATGCGGATGTGCTGCAGTGCATCCACAATCACACGGACATGACACCGCCACTGGACGTGGATAAATGTGAGCTAAAAAACATAGCTAATAATAATAATATTTATTGTTCAATTTAACCGATTCGAACAGATTTGCCTTGCTGCGAGTACAGCCATGAACCGATGTGCCACCGGACATGCAGCGAAGTGTTGCAAGCATCGCGCTTGCATCGAAACGTTGAGCGCAGTGATGTGATATTTGCGCGCCTGGAGGCTGGCTGTGGCATGCCCCTGCCTCACCTGCCCTTCTGGCAATGCTTTCTGACGGTGACTCGCAAGCTCTATGTGCCAGCGGGTGGACAATCCCAGCGGCGCCTCCAGCTATCATCGAACGGCGGAGATGGTGGGGAGCCAAATAAGCTGGGCATCGATGCGGCCAAGCGTCAGTGCTGCGAGCATGCGACTAGCCACAAGTGTCGTCGTCTGTGCACCCAAATCTTCACCAATGACTGGTGGGAGTCGCGTGTCAGCTTCGATACCGAGTGCCTGGAGCAGCCGACCGAGCTGAATCTGAGGCGCTGCATCGAAAGTGTCGATGCGCCATGTGAGCTGGGCTGCAATGGCCTCAGTTTCTGCAGCAACTTTAACAATCGACCCACGCAACTCTTTCGCAGTTGTTCCCCAGCACACGATGCGGCGGCACGCGAGGATCTGTTGATGCTGCAGCAGCGCGGCTATATACGGGTGCTGGGCCAGGAGCTGTACATCAAGAATACGACTCGCTGTGCGCCGGATAAGTGGCAGGCACTAGTCTGTGCACTTCAGCTCCAGCCGTGCACTCGTGTCGGCCTTTATAATGGGATTTGTCGTGAGGATTGCACAGAGCTGCTGGAGGAGTGCCTGGACTGGACACGCCAGCCGCAGCGACCACAGGCCATCTGTGACCGGCTGCAGCCGCCAGCACAAACAGAGGATGAGGACTCAACGCCGTGCATCTCCTTAAACGCCTACCTGAAAGGCATCGATCCGATTGAGGAGTCGGAGCTGGAAATACACTCACCCTGTGCCCGCAAGCCCTGCAATGCCAGTGAAGTGTGCGTGCTGCAAAGGAATGGCAGTCAAGGATACGCTTGCATTCCCGGCTGCAGTCTGGGACAGGCCTCCAATATGATCGTGCCATTTGGAGCATATGTTCGCGTTGGCAAGACGAGCAGTCCGAGCAGTGGTATTGGCCTGGCCAGTGGCCAATTGCTGACCGCGGAGCATGTCGTCTGTCGCTGTGGACTGCGTGGCAATGTGGATCAGTGTCAGCCCCTGCCCAGCTACACCCATGCGCACTGTGTGCTGCCAGGTGGACGGAGCTTTCGTCACGGGACCTCCTTCTATCTGGAGTGCAATCTGTGCAGTTGCTTTGCAGGCGAAATAACCTGCACCAAGCAGCAGTGTCGCCTGCCCGACTACGTCGATGCCAGCTACACGAGTCTGCCATGCAACTGTGCGGCCCACTATGTGCCGGTGTGTGGCGCCAATGGCAACACCTATCCATCCGCCTGTGTCGCAAAGTGCTTGGGCCTGCTGGAAGCCAACTATGTCTATGGGGCGTGTAATGCCCGCAACGGCTGTCAGTCGAGCAGTGACTCGGCCAACCCCAGCTGCCCGAGTGGCACTCAGTGTTTGGAGAGGCGTCAGATTTGTTTGTCCAGCATGCAAAGACCATGTCCACAATATATTTGCGGTAAGCTGGCATGGTATATACATATTAATTGGAGTTATTTCTATACAAGTCCACTCTCTTTTGCAGTTAATGTTTCATCCTCCAGCTGCGGCAGTCACCATGCCGAGGAGCTGTGCGATACGCTGGGCAAGACTCATCCGAATCCCTGCTCGCTGCTGCTGAGCAGCTCTCAGTTGGCCTATTGGGGCGCTTGTCGCTCCAATCACGACAGTGGCAACCAGTTGATGCCCGTCTGTGGCATCAACGGGGTCACTTATCGCAGTAGATCTGCCGCCTTGGCGGACTTTGTGCAAGTGGATTATGTGGGGCGTTGTCGCGAGGTTGGACTGCTCGTCGCGGATATGGGACGACGCTGCCAAACTGTTCAGTGTGGGGCACCAGTGTCGCCACTTTGTCGTCAAATAGTGCCACCCGGTGCCTGTTGTCCCATCTGTGGCGTCGCCGCCTTTCGCATCATCTACTCGCGGAAACAGTTGGACAGAGCATTTTATGCGCTGCGTGGCCAGGAGAGCTCTTTGCTGACATTGCATGGCGTTCTGCAGGAGCTGGATCGCTTGGTGCAGGTCAGCGATTGCCAGTTGACTGGTTTTCTCACCATGGAGGTGGGCATCTTTGTGGCACTCGTGCCGCGCACGACTCACACCACCCGGCTGCAGTTGAAGGTGTGCTTGGCGGAGGCGGAGAAAATCTCAGCCTTGATAAGCTCACAGTCGCCACGCATTACCACGAATCTGGCACTCTCCAGCCTGACGGTGTCTCACATGCTGGAGCCCACACTAAATGGAGTGGCCTTGGTGTCGCCCAGCAGATTCGCAGTGTTCGCCATCGGGCTGATCGGTGTAGCAGTGGCGCATCCTCGGATTGTTGGACGTAATATTTAAGTTTCTAAGATTGTAGTTTAAAACGGTTTTACAAAATCAAGTGAATTCTTGGTGCCAACAAACAATTAGTGGTTTAGGCGGATGCAAGCCCAGCGTGCCTTTAAACAGGTAGGGATTGTCCCTCTGTATGATGTGATATTAGCTAAAGTACTCCTAAGGCAAAACTTATTAAAGACAAACGGCAAACGGTAAGCTAGTAAATAATCCTAAGTTTGAATTGTACCAACCAAAGCAGCGTTAATTTTGTGGCGCTTATCTACCTATGTTTACAGCTAGTCTAATTTAATACTCACTACAGTTAACTTGTTATATAATGTATACAATAATTCTCCTGATGTGTTCTTCCTTTTTATTCCTTTATATTTTGTGGGAAATCAATGCTTTATTGTTCATTGAACCATATCCAAAAATACGAGAATGCCATTAAAACTAAACCGAATTGCCGAATTAGGCTATTTCCATGGGTACAGCCTGGACGCGTTCGGTGATCTGCAAATCCTTAATTGACGTGTGCAAGATGGGTGTGGTGCCCTTCTTGAAGCCATAGTTTAGCTGGCGTTCGCCCTTCTTGTTGGCCAACTCGTAGTTGCGCAAATACTCAGTGCTATCCTTGCGGATCACGCACAGATCTACGTTTGAGCCCGAACCAAGATCATTGAAGATACCCGAAGCAATTGCATCACGCACCAGCAACTTGGCCTCCTCCTCGGTTAAATCGGGTTTCCAGCGACTCTCAAAGACGGCCATAGCTGCCAGCGAGCCTGATCCCATGGTGGCATAGGGCAATTTGTCGGCACTGCCATGGGGATGAATGCAATATATGTGCGGACCATATTTGTCGACACCGCCCAAAACGAGGGCAGCGCTAATGTGGCCCTGGTAACGGAAGAGCATCTGCTTCAGTATATTGTTGGCACACACAACGGGCACCTGTCGCTCCGTGCTCAAGCGATGCAGCTCCAGCTGAGACGAAATCAAATCGGTGGTCATTTCAGTATCAGCAGCAGTGCCAGCTCCACAGCAGCTGCAGATGAAGCGATTAAATTAACATTTATACAAGTTGCATTAGTAATAATTCATAATTCCACTCACTAAATGTTGTCGGCGAGATAATGGATTTTGGCACAGTTTTTGTCGGAGACAATTGGGCCTTCCGTGGCACGAGTGTCGGCGCCCAACACAACACCATCCTTGAAAATGATTCCAACGATGGTGGTGCCAGTTTTTGTGGTTGTCGGTGGCTTAAAGCCGCCCTGCAACAATGCAGCATTGCTGAAATTTACAGATTGTAAGAAAAGGCAAGCAATGCTTTCTGTTATTATTTCTTACCGTAGACAGTTGTCAAAGTTGAAGCCAGCGCGGGGCACTTCTGGAGCGGTATCCAAAGTCATTTTAATGTATTATTTTTACTTCTTTGCGAAAGCCGATGCGGAATGACAGTGCAAATGACAAGCAAGAATTGTTGATATTAAATCGAGACACTTGATATCGATTAATTGCGGCAAACTCATTGCACCGATTTATCGAACTGCTGTATTTTTATGGAGCCCTGGAGTAACAGTTACTCAAGTGACAAGTGACCTATAAATATTTGTAAAATCTAATTCCGAGTCCAAATAAAAATAATTATGCTGTTACACTTACTTTATATTTAATTAGCAGTAGCTTATCGAACACACGAGTATGCGTTAATTATAATTTCATGGCTGATTGGTAACTGTGACTTTTGTTGCTGTTACTCATTCTGTTACTTGTGCCACAAGTGTTGAGTAACAGTATGCAACCATTGCTCGTGCTGCTCTTCAATTTCCTTCCATAACAGCTGTAAATATCTCACGGATTTGTGTCGAAAAAGGAAAAACTTGTGATAAAACTAAAATGGCAGCGGCTACCAAATTGTATAAAAAACCATTGGGCTTCTTCGCGCAAATACAGCAGTATCGAAGCAACAGTAAGTGATCAACAGCAGAGGTTTTTTTAATTCAAAATGCGGCACATTTATGTAATGTTACCGCTATTTGATTTGTACCGTGTCGTAAACTGCTGTGTGAATAAAGTCTTAAAGTAATAACTGTTTCAAATATATTAACATTTGTATTATAATTGCAATTTCAGCGAACTACACTGCTGGTGCTTCAATCCGCACGCGCAATGAGCTATTCAATGAGGAGCAGCGGCGCCAGAGGGAAGCTGTTGGTCGCATTGATAAGATCGAAGTGCGATATTTGGGTCTACCCGAGGATGTGACGCTGGTGATGAACAGTCACATCTCAACACCGTACAATTGCGCACAACACTTGAGCGAGGGCCATTGTCAACGAGCTGTCCTGGCGCTGCTCGATGGCAGTGTTCCCTGGGATGTTCACCGGCCACTGCAGGAGTCCTGCACAGTGCAGCTGCTCAACTTTAATGTGTCCGAGCCACACGTGGTCAACAAGTGAGTGTGTTCTCTCAGGAATAAACATAATACTAATTTATATTGTCCATTATGTAGAGCTTTTTGGCGCACATGCAGTTTTATGCTGGGCGCTGCCCTGCAGCGAGTATTTAAGGAGGAAGCGAAACTTCAGTTGCACAGCTTTCCGAGTCCAAACAGTGAGCTTTGATCCTGGCTTTGATTAAACAATCTATTAACGTTTATATTAATTCTTTCAGTTAAATCGGGCAGTTTTGTGCATGATATTGTGCTTGGTGCCCAAAACTGGCAGCCGACCAAAGCTGAAATGCGAGCTATATCCGCAGAAATGGTTAAATTGGCAGCGCATGATTTGCGCATCGAGCGCTTGGAGGTGGACCAGGAGCTGGCAAAGGAAATGTTCAAGGAATCACACTACAAGAGCGAGCAATTGCCGAGCATTGCTCAACAGAATCAGAGCCGAGTAACGCTCTATCGCCTGGGCGAACACATTGATATCTCGCGTGGACCAATGGTGGCATCCACGCGTTTCCTGGGCAAATGCACTGTCTCCGCCGCCCACAAGTTGACTGATGAAGGGCCATCAAATTCATTTTACCGCATCCAAGGCGTGGCTTTGCCCAGCGGCTTTATGCTAAATCATTTTGCTTACGGCTTGCTGGAGCAACGCTCACAGAAATTGGTGAGCTCAAGCTGAATACTTGGAATATTCTATATATAAATTATTAATTAATTATTTTTGATTTTTGCAGAATTCCGCACGTTTGCCTAATGAACCCTTTGAGGACCAACGACAAATGCAATTATCTTGAATAAAAACAAAGCAAAGATCTTAGTATAATTTATAAAATGGTGTTCTTTAATATTTAAAGCTATATTCTAGTAATTGTTAACACATACATTGAAGATCCCAGCTCTTTTGCCGGAAAGAGCTGCAAGTCGTGCTTAATCGTTAATATACATTTGATGCTTTCGTAGACTTAAGGAAAAAAACAGAATTCGTTAAAGATCTATTTTTTACTATATATGTATAACATATACTTATAGGCATATGAACACGTAGTTTTCGCTACATTTGCCGGGATATTAATCCAGCTAATTTTCCAACAACTGTACACATTTCTTAACACTTTTGAAATTTTGCCAAATGAACAATTGGCGAATCGAACCATTTATTCTTAACTACTTAATTAATTCACAAATACAACTTGAGCTGATTTTAACAATATTAACAACCATTAACTGTAGCTGCGACTTTGAATTGAGATTCTGAACACATTCTGACTGACAACTAAAAACTTTTAAAAAAACCCTCCAAATCATGTTCATTAACCGCAATGATTAACATTATGGCACCTCCAAGAAAAATGCCCAATATTTGAATTAGGATGCCCTTGGGGTCGCGAGCCTGATCCGGATTGTGGGCCACACTCATCGTTGGCACCAAATCGGCAAAGGCAATGTATAGGAATGAGCCAGCTGTCGCCGCATAGATCCATTGCGTCATCCCATCCCCGATGCCCACCAGCAGCAGGCCAATGGACATGCCCACAAAGCTCAGCACCGAACTGACAATGTTCATGTAAACGGCTCGCCGTATGGAGACGCCCGTCTGCAGCAGCAGCGCAAAGTCGCCCAATTCGTGCGGCAATTCGTGGCAGAGAACGGCAAAGGCAGTGGCTAGTCCCGTAACGGGATCGCTGGCAAAGGCGGCACCAATGGCCAGACCATCGGTAAGATTGTGTAAGCCATCGCCAATGATGACCATAAAGGCAACTGGCGTCAGCGGGCGATTTGGTGTCTTCTGATCCAACTTTGTCTCCTGCAGCATGGTGTTCAGCTCACGAGCTGGCGGCGCCTCCACTGCTGACTGTGGCTTTCCCGCATCGCTGGCGCTGTGATCGTGAACGTGACCATGACCATGACCATGACTATGACCGTGACTGTGGCCATGGCTATGACCATGACCATACTTATCGCCTTTAAGCAGGGGAATAATATTCTCCAGGACATACATGAAGAGTGCTGCAAGGAAAGCGCTGCCACAGAGCAATGCCGCCTCGGTGCTGTGATGGTGTTGCCGTTCCTGCGGCGACAGGCGCATGTTCTCCACGGCATGCTCATGTTTTTCCTCCTTGAACAGGGCATGTGGCAGCAGGTGCATGAAAGCATCGCCAGCCAATGTGCCCACCGCAATGGCGACAAGGAACTTGAGGATCTCCTGATAGGCGACCGTCTTCATGAGCGGCACAAGCAGAATTCCAAGTAGTCCACAAGCTGACAGAGTAATTTGTTTAATTACTAACTAAGTAACTAAGTAAGTGATTAAGTAAGTTATTTACCTGAGAGCACAAACATCGAGATGGAGGCATATATCCAAGCTGTGGATAAGCGTACAATTAGCTTGGGATTTGGTAGCAAAACTTGCACTTTTACTTACCATTCCAAATCTTATCTTTTATGTCAAGATTCTTTTGCGTTGGATGTGGCGCCGGCTGCATGCAAACCCCATTATCGATCTGAGCCAGCAGCGCTGGGCAGAGTTTCATGAATGCATTGGGCGTGATTAGCACACTGTTGATGAACTTGTTGTACTCCTCCTCCGAATTGTGATGCTCTGTCTCGACTATCTGACGGTACATGGTATTCCGATGCAGATCTTCGTGATCCACGAGCAGTGCGAGCAGCGATTTTGGTGATAAACATGCTGCCTCGGGCAATGACTGTGCTCCATCAATGGACACTGTAAGAAGAAGGAGGCATAGTTATCGTACACACTTCGCGACAAGATTATAATCCCTATTGCCACGATTGCCAGTCTTTATGACACTTTATCTGTTTAGTGTGCTCTACAATTAACGGTAAGCCACTCAAAGTTGACAGTTATGGCGAAGTTTCGCACTTCCGTATCCATGTTACGATAACTGACAATAGAGATCGCCTTATGGACATATCGCTACTGTCAACGATATCTGACTTGTATACAAACAAATGCATTTATGTGCACATGTACTTATTGAAGTTAGCACGTTTAAGGCAACAGTCAACAGAGTAGGCAGCGTGCCTTTGTTTGTAGCACATACATTTTATTTTCTTTATATATTATCTATTTGTTTTTTGCTCAGATTAGCAAATAAATAGTGTAATTAAGGTTTCAGATGTGTAAAGGAAGTCAGATGCGTAGACGCTCTATAAAAAGTGGCTCAGCTTGTCATTGGGAAATGATTTTGTTCTTCACCTTGGCATAATCCTAATTTAGATATTCCATAATTTTAGATTATGTAATACAAATGCCAGCGAAATTGAATTGATAAGCTGCTTTAAATGGACTTCTCCACTTATTATTGCATTTGCCTTGCACTTGAAGTAGCCAATTGAAGGCAATATCGTCGCCCAGACATTGTTCAGCACCTACACTCTATTTATAATATAAGCAAATGACAATAAGATACCCTGGAAACGGATTAAAGATGCAGATATGTGGGCTTATAAATGGATCTGGTGTGCACACAAACAAGATAAGGCACCCCAGACGCGATAAAGTAGGATCATAAAAATGCATACAAACAGATAATTTTGAGATAAATGCTGATGTTAATATATAATCCAATCTAGGAGAGTATTGTGTGATAGATCAATGCACCAAAAAAGCTGAGAGGCATGTGATAAATTTAGATTGCGTTTATTATATATATACATATTAAACTTCACTAGTACCGTGGATCTAGAGACTTGGTTCTAAACGAATCTATTAATGTGTATTCAAACTTAGTTAGATTTTGGCTCTATTCATTTGACAAACTTATCTGTCAATTTTTACCTAAAGTGTATTATATTTTATAATAGCAATATTATTATTATTATTATTATTATTATTATTATGCGTTAAATAAGATTGCTGCAATCTCAAGCGGCAGTTAAAAAAGTGAGAGGCGAACGTTATTTTGATTCACAGAAAAATGTGATAAGAGCCAACTTTGAATAAGATAGTCAACCTGAACAATAAAACATACGTGTTTTACTCTGTGCGGACACTGTATGAGAATCATGTGAACAATACGAAGTAAATACAGACATGTGGGCCAGCTTATAATTATCGTTTAAGTCTCCATTTACTCGGTATTGTTTGCTTATTATTGTGGGTACCTTGCACTTTTCCGTTCTCGCATCTTGATTGTGGTGGGAATACTCACATAATAATATGTGACTTCATTTAAGCGATCTTGTTTTCGCAGACTAACCACACGTAACGCGTAAGTAAATCCCTCAGGAAATACAAAATAAAACGCTATAGCAAATCATGATTATCACTAACTAAATAAATCGTATTTCCCTATCTTCTATTTAAACAGAAAGCATCAAAGTTGTTTTGTCGTCTTTGTAATTAAATGCGATTAATATTCTTACCACTGCTCTCCCGGGGATGGCGATGCTTGGGATCGTGCATTTCTCGGAACTGAACGGTCTGGTTGTGTCCACTCGAACCCATTTGAATGGCCACGTTCTCTTCCAGCTGGTAAATGGACAGTTGCACATCGTCAATTGCTTCATCATTGCTAAGATAGGCCCTGGTCGCATTTACCATCTTGCTATTATTGTAGCCCTTGGGTCGGTGCTCTTCTATGGTGTGCATGGGATCGAATTCGATTTGACCGAGTCCCAAGCTGTACATCAAATGCTCCAGACCCTGTCAGCGGCAAGTTGGAAAAACGATAGATAAATAGATATTATTCGAATATTTTTAAAATAACCGTAGTATCCATTTAAAAATACGTTCTAAATTTAACACACCTTTCACTTTTAAACTGGTCTAATGCAATTTGACACAATTTATCAACGGGAAATTCAATTTGCACTTTACAAAATTTGGCACATTTTTATGGTTGTGCTAATTTGATATGAGCTTCGATTCTGCTCAGGTCAAATATTTGCTCAGAATCGGGAATTGCGACTGGGTCACGTGTTAAACGTACGGGCTGAGGAATCTGAGAAATAATTGCTTCATTTACAACTTGTCACCGAACACAACAATTATATTTACATGGGAATGTGTCGGCTTCAACGTACATATTAATGATGCAAAAAAAAATATATATATAAAAAAAAAATAATATTAGGTTGGGGGGTTGGAACCGTGTCTAATTGAATTGGCAGCGCCTGTCAAATCATGTGGGCGTGTGCCCCGTCTATTAAGAGTTGAGTTGGGAGGAAATTCTGTCCCGTATACATAATTATGTCTGGCAGAGGCGACACCTTTTCGACTTGCAATCTTTTTCATGATTTTGAATTAGTATGTAAAGTCAGTCAGTCAGTCAGTCAAATAAAAGCAACACGCGCTCAACCCATAACAAAGAATAAACAAGAAACATGTGACAAACGATACAGATATAAATAAATTAAGCCAGGGTTTTACTTTCATTCAACCAAAATTCTATCTCGAATTCAGTTGGTTGCTATAATATTTGATGGTTACCGGGACACGCGTAACTCTGCCAAGCACTCAGTTAATATGCCAGCTGCGTAGCGTGCTCAAAAGCTTCAAGCTTTAGCGAGTGCCATTTTGCAATTATGGCGTAGTGTTGACGTCGCTGTCGACGTCGACGTCTATGCATGAGTAATGCCAATTGGATTAGGCTGAATAGTTTGTGGCGGGCGTTTGCATTGCCATAATGCATACACTACATATACATATCCATAACCATATATGTTATGGTCAGCGAGTGTTGCCTCACTTTTATTATAATTATACATGCTTTTGAACGAGTGACAAACTCAACCTGTTAATGTTCTCTATTATAGTCTGTTATTTTAATTATATTTTCTTATGTGCAAAAAAAACCTTTGTGAACATATTATTTATAAACTAACTCGAGCAATTGGTTAAAAGGGAAGTCTGTAATAGTTTAAAAAAAGTCATCAGAAAAGGAAATTTATATAGGCTGGAACTAAGATTTGCTTAAGCGTGAGAGATCGCTGATCTGAAATGAATCGAAAATTCTATTAATATTTGACTTTAATATATGGAGGCAGAAAATTTTTGATATTTATACACGTAAGAGAAATTGAGTTTGTACATTTTATTTATTATAGCATATCAAAAGAAATAACGATGATGTGTTTTACACGATAAAGTAATTAATATTTTTGTGTGCGCAACATCATTTTTTAGATATGTAAAAGGGGTATACAAGATCCGAGCACTCTCGATAAGAGTACACTAGCATCTTGTGCTTATCAAAATTGCTCTTATCTTGATAATCCCACCTATTTTCTGTTGCAATCATTTCATCAACAAATCACACCGAGCAGCGGGCTTGATATCTGGTCCATCATATATAGATCAGATTTCTTCACTTCGTGTTGTTATCCACATCATAACAATTCAAATTTACAAAACTACATAAATAAGTCTGTGTATATATGTATTTATGTATGAATGCGTATATCGCAATGTGTCTGTGCTACCCGACAGATAAAAGTACGTCAAGATTTTGATTAAATTTATGACAATGTTAACGCCTGACGACTAAAGACGACTAAATACGACTAAAAACGACAACTGCGACAGTAAAATGTTGTGCACACATAAAGATTGTCAACTATCACGATTATAATGGAATTAGACATACATACATGAATTTAGCATTTCTTTCTTGCTTGATAAGACCAATTATAGTATTTGGCCAGAACAAGTGTTAGCATTTGGTTAACTTTCACAATGCTTTTTGAATAGAGGCAACCCGTTGAGATATCTTTCCGATTATTGTTGGGCAACAAAGCAAATAGCCACCAATCTTGATAAATATATAACAAAATGTTACTAATTTTTTGATTGTTATGTGTTATCGGCAAAGTTAAAGGTGTCAGTAACGGATCGGCTGTTTACATTTAATTAATTTTAAAGGTTTTTTTTGCAAGGCTTGTTTTGAATTTACCTCAAAGCTGATTTTGTTACCGGTGCCATATTTCTGAAATATTTGCGTCACATAACGATTATATTCCGTCGATGAGTCTACGTTGGTCCACCAAACTGAGCCAAATAGCAGGCAGATGGCAATCTGTTTTAGTGCCATTGCAAATAATAATCCAAATGACCAGTAAATATTTGTTTATTTTTTTTTTGGTTTTTGTCAATTTTCACTGAATCAACTACAGATTAAAACTCATTTCAATTTAAACGACGCGTCGAGCTGATCAACCGTTTGCGATCCCGTTTAGCGGTCGATTGAACGACCGTTTCGCTCACGCACAGCTTTTGTACTGATCCCATTGAGCAGCAGCAGCTGGCTATCTTCTCGCTCGTCTTCGCGTGCACTCGTCGGTAACTTAACTGTTGTCTGTGAGCAGTTAAAGCTTTCGAAAGCTTTTGCACTCGTCTTTCTTTTTTCGCTTGTTTACAGTTGGGTTTGAGTGCAGATAACAGCAGCGATTCGTTTTTGTTTTTCAAATATTTATTTTATTTAAATTTTATACAAAATAATTCGCTTCACAAAAGTATAAGATCCATTTTAGGCAGATAACAGCAGCTATTTGTTTTTTTTTGTTTTCAAATATTTATTTTATTTAAATTTTATACAAAATAATTCGTTTCACACAAGTATAAAATTGGTATCAGTTTTAGGCTTATTTGTACTTAATGATTGTATATTAATAACTGAAAATTGTAATGCATGATGCATGTGTTGTATCTATGTTTATAAATATATATATTTTTTTTATTGGATATTGTGCTTAAATGCTGAGGAACTGATATATAAATATTCACATTATTAGATATGTTATTTGTACGTACTAGTGCTATTCAGTAATTTAGTAATTTGCAGCCTGCCGAATCAATAATATAGACGAATACATCTGCAAAGACTTCATTGGAGATATGTAAATATTTACACTAAAATTCGTGCGTTTTGTGCGTTTCAATTATTCAGTTATTCAGGGGCAGTATTAACCTAATTGCTTAGCATGCGAATTACATATCAAAATAATTGAGGCTTATGGCTACAAATAATTAGAAATTATTGAATTCTACCAGAAGGCACTTGAAGCTTAATCGAATTTCTCCTGATTTGGCATACAAATGAAGAATTTGGAGCACCACATATTAATCGCCTGTGAGGTGTCCGCCATCCATTGAACCGGATTGTGTATTGTCAGATAGTAGATCGGAATGCCGGAGAGTATAATGATGGTGCCCACGCCCACCTCGCCGGGTGACTGTGAACACGAGGCAATCACCAAGAACATGCACACAATCAGATAGATGATCGGCAGTGCCAGACTGACCCGTATCGGTCGTTCCGTCTTCGGCTGTTTGTAGCGTAACCAGAGCAGACCCGACACGGAGATTAGGGTGAAGAGCGCCTCCACATAGCTGACATAGTTGATGAGCACGTAAATATCCTTGATGAACAGCATCATCAACGTAGTCACACACTATGAATTGAGTTGGAGATTGAGTTCAAGTGTTGATAGTAAATAAAATCAAATCCTTACCAGAAATATCAGTGATGGCACCGGCGTCAAGCAGTTGATGTTTATCAGTGAAATCGCAGCTGGCAAATGTCCGTTGCGGGCACCGACAAAAAACAGGCGAGATGATGCAAAGATGGCGCCATTGAGGGAGCCAAATGTGGAGCAGGCGACGGCAAATGGCATTATCCAGGACAAAAAGCCGAGCATCTTGTCGCCAAAGGTAACAGCGACGGCATCCGACGAGAGTATTTCATCCGTTGACAGCACCGAAAAGTATGCTATATTCGTCACCATATAAATAACGGTTACCACGGGCATCGATATGCAAATGGCACGTGGCAAATTACGATACGGGTCTTTCAGCTCCTCGGTGACAAAATTCAAATAGTTCCAGCCGGAGTAGGAAAATATGCCGCTGTAGAAGGCCAATGCTATGAATCCGGGTTCGTTGTGACCACCAATGAACGGCTGCTGCCAATGCTCCGTGTTGCCGTGTGCCAAATACCAAACACCAGCGCCAACAATAATCATCAAGGCGACCACCTTGGTTCCCGTGAATATGTCTGTCACCCGAGTCACCCATTTCACATTATAGCAATTGATGACGGTCAAAACACCTGGAAGAGTGTACAAGGTAATTAACTGAAGTCTCTCTCTCTCTCTTCTGTTTCATAGCTTACATATCATGGCTGCAGCGAGGAGCTGCACTGCCTCGATGGGTGCATCACACGAAGGCCAAAACGGTTTCAGTAGATACTGTGCAAATGTTAAAGCTGTGATAGCATTACCCGTGGGCACAAGGATCAGCAGCGCCACCCACAGATAGAGAAAGGCGGGCAGAGGCCCAAATGCAGCACCTATATAGGCATAATCTCCGCCAGATTTGGGTATCATGGTGCCTTGAAAATAATAATAATAATATATAATAATAGAGACAAATTGATTAAAGTATACTATAATATATAGATTTAAATCGCAAGTTTAAGATATATATATATATATATATATATATATATATATATATATATATATATATATATATATATATATATATATATATATATATATATATATATGTATATATCTCTTTTGGGTTAATCGCTTCTATATGTATATATCTATGTTGGTTGACTTGTGTATTGATTTGGCTTTGTTATCTGCTGTGCGTTAATATTGCTTCTCTTGATTATTTGCTGCTTGTCTTATCTAATTCTACTGGCAGATCTTGTCTATACTAACGGCCATTGCACTGTCCATTGTAACTGTAATTTTACAGCTGATACCATTGGTTGCCTTAGAATTAACCGCGATCTCTGAAGTGCTGAGGATTATTTATATACAAACGTTTAAATCAAATTGGATTTATGATTTTTATTTGATCAAAGAAACCGTTTGTCCTCTGTTCAAGTGAGCTCGACTATCACATACCCTGTAGCTCCATTTTAACTAATATATTATATATACGATTAAATACATATCAGAGGCAAGTTCGCTGTTAATGTTGAGCAAGAAATATTATAATATTATTAGTAAAGGTTATCCAACTGACTAGCAGAACATTATTTCACGCATTTTTTAATAGTCAACACAAATCTGGCTAGACAAAAAAATAACAGGTTTTCAACTAGAAGATGCCCTTCAAATTTAGTTAAGAGCATTATTATTACAGCAGCTACGTAGATAGATGGATAAAGTGATCTATTTCTTTTTATTACCTTTTTATTTGATTAAATCAAATGTTTATTGTAAGTCAAATGGCCTAACAATGAGACTAAAGTGTTCCCATTTAAATAGATATAGTTAAAGTCTAAGCGATAGTAAATAGTATTTATGGCATAGCTCAAAAAGTTGGTCAGCAGATTAAAGCAAAAAATATGCAGTAGCAATAATAGTGTATTTCGTGTATGGAATTCGCTTAATCGGCCAAGAGTCTTAGCTGACATGGCATTCTGTTGAAGGGTTAACGAGGTCACGAACTACTTAATTCACTGTACAGGTGTTGCCCAATGTTGTCTTACACCAGCTACTACTGACAACCATTGTCATCAGCAGCAGTAATTGGAACATTACTTACCCAATTCGGCGTAACAGAGAGCACCCACCATGCTCAGTACTCCGCACAGAACCCAAACGATCAACGATTGTCCCACCGAGCCGGAGAATTTGAGCACACCTTTGGGACTGACGAATATGCCGGCGCCAACAATGACACCCACAATGATGGCGACACCGTCGAGCAGTCCGATTTGTTTCTTGAGTTTGACGCCCGATCCCTGACTGGATGTGTCTGTGGAGGAGTTGTTGCGGGCACTTGTCTTGCCATCGTCACCAGATTCTGGCGGCACCTCGAACACCTGGCGTGGTATCAGCGTATTGCTGGCTTGAATTCGTGTCATATTTTCTTGTGTGCTGCTGCTGTTTATTACAATTTATTAATCCTTTTGTTGCTCTTGCTTTACTTTTTATATTTATGTATGTATAATTTTTGTAACAGATTATTTTTGTGGTATATGCATTTGTTTGTTTTTAATTTGTTTTTATCGTTTGGAATATTTTATCAGTCCGCGCTCTGATCGCTATGCGCCCTCTGCCAGCGTGGAGCTAACTCAAGAAACTGTCAAGCGGAATTTGTTGTTTTACTTTGCGGTCGGCCACATGCTTTCATTTTTTGTATTTATTTTTTGTATTTTACGTTGTTGCTTATTGTACACGTTCATACTCCATGCGTGCATATGTGCATGTGTGCATATGTGTGGTGCACGTGTGTGTGTGTATTAGTTCACTTCATATCCAAACACTCACAGAGAGAGAAAAGCACACGTGGTTCGTCCGTCCGTCTATCTGTCGTCTGTGTGTTTGTCTGTCGGTTATTCGCTTCTATGATGTTGTTGTATGGCAAAGAGTTCGCCGGTTTTCGACGTACACCATTTTCTGTTTTATATCTTTTTTGATGTGTGTTAAACTTGAACGATTTCCGTTTTGGTTGTGGTGTGTCACTCCTTCTCCTGCTTCTCGTTGTTGTTGTTGTTGTAGTCTGCAATTGAAATGCACTCACACTTTTTACTCGCACCGCCGACTGAGCCGATCGACCACACTTTACACGCGCCGATTCCAAACTAAGTTTGAAATATAAGTGTGCACTCTCCTTTATGCGATGCGGCTGCTTTTGCTGCCTGAACATTTAACTTTGGCTTTGCATTTGCTGTTTTTTTATACCCTCTCTCTCTCGCTGTCTCTCTGAGTTCGCTCTTTCTCTTTAGTGTGCTACGCATTCGCTCTTTGTGGGGGCTTCGAAGGGCATGCAATAAAATCATGTATAGACTTGCGTCGATTTACCTGCCCGCCTGGCTGAGAAGTGTTTGTTAGACCTACCTAGATAATAATGCTTCGCATGCGTGTCCCTCTCATTTTCTCTTAATAACAATAACAAAAAAAAGACAGCCAGCTGTACATTTGTTTTATATACAGATGTTTGTATGTTGGTTAGCTTCGCATGATGCAAGTATCGGCCAGCATTGCTGCAGGATTTATTTTCAGTGGCAAACCAACCGCTTTCTACCTGCCGCTGTTTGAAGCATGAATGTATACAGTACAGTAAATACATTCAGTTTGAGTGTTCAATAACACCAACAACAGAGGAAGCTATGCACGTCTATTTTTCTGCTTTTATTGTTTGATTTTTGGCTTAAGAGATTTTATATTTTTGGTTAGGCTCTGCCAATGTTGATAAGAATTTGAGCTATTTTTATTTCTATTGCTCATAAGCTCAATGTCAATGTAAATACCATTATTGCTAAATATTTATTTAATTACATAATTATGTAAGTTCAGATACGCTAATAATGGGCGGAATTAGAAGCGAATTCGTTTATTATCAGCTTGTAAAACTCATATAAATATAGCATTTATTTTTGTGTAAGAGTAGAAATTCTATTAAACAAAGCTTCGTCTTTTTCTTGAATACCAAACGCATCGAGTTGGAAATAAATAATATTATAAATAGTATGTGTGGAAAATCAATTAATTACCAATTAATAAAGTGCATAAGGGATTTGAGCTATTTAGTTTGAACAAAGGTATTTTTGTTGCTTGATGAATCAACCGAAAATTGAATTGTAAGCGAAAAGATTAAGTCGTACTTATGCGGCCAGTACTGTACAACTATCCATATATGTATTTATTTATATATATTGTATTGAAATTGATGGACAATACAACTTATTAATGTTAACAACGTTAACATTCCATTCCAGGCTAATTGCTCAGTTTCCAAGCCACTTCTATAAAATGACATTTGAATAAATTTATAAGTTGCTCGTCTGTCTAAATGAATAAGTCGACAATTATAATTGCTTGAGAATAATATACAGGGTATTTCTAACTAGCTACTCACGATTAAACTGATCTGATTTTCACATCAATTCGAGCGTTTAAAGAGTTAACAAAGTGTCAACTAGGCTTTATGACAGGGCGATAATTAATGTTTAACTTAATACTTAACTTTAAATGGTGTTTAAATGCTTAACAACGATTTTGTAGCTTTTGTGCCACAGTTGAGTCTATTATTATTAAGTGTAAAACGTATTCATTTTATGTATACAATATATATATATATAACTATATATATATATAACTATATATATATATAGCTATATATATATGACTATATATATAAAACCCATAACTAAATCACTGCCGTTGTGATGATCCCTGGGCACGTGTATTTGACATGTCAAACTGGGATAATTCAATTTTGTGTTGATCGTAATCGCAATGAACTTTTAGTGGCGACTGTGATGCGTTATACACACACACACCCACAGACACACACATGTATATATATATATATATATATATATATAAATATTTTATATTTATATTTATGTTTAAGTGTGTGCTTTTAGAGAGAGGAGCCCATAACTAAATCGCTGCCGTTGTGATGATCGCTGGGCGCGTGTATTTGACATTTCAAACTGTGATAATTGAATTTTGCGCAGATCGTAATCGCGATGAACTTTTAGTGCCGACTGTGATGCGTTATACACACACACACACACACACACACACAAAGCCATACACATGTATGTATAAGAGTACAAAAACAAGCACATAAACTGTACTGCACAATTGCCGTAGCGCCTGCGTTTTTATAGTGTGGCCTGTGATTTTGTGATTGTCATCAACTAGAATGTTTTGGATGGACTGATGCTGACTGGTAATCCAATTGTAAGAGTCGCCAATGGGATATGTATCTATGTATGTATGAATGGTACATATAAATACATTTACATACGTACACTGTGGATTGTGTTGTGTTGTGTTTGTCGTTGATTAACTGTGCTTTTGACTTTTATTGTTTGTTATTTGTGTTTTTGGTTTTTAGTTTTTGCGCCCTAGTCATACCCAAAATATGATGGATCACTTCCATATGCAATTTCCATTAATATTTCTGTGTCGGTTCCTTAATGCCACTATGAATGTGCATACTGTAGACGTAGACATCAAAATTTACACACATACATGTATATATTAAACAATATTGTCGCAATCTTCTCTCGTAGCAAAGTCCTTTCTTTTTTTCTGAGATTGTTACCCTAAACCGATGATTAAAGTCACGCTTATGTATTACATACATACATACGTATGTTTGTACATTAAATTATAGATTGACAGATTCGTTTAGTGCCGTTAGACGAGCGAGTAGCGCACGGTTAGAAACCACGAATGGAACTAAAAGTGATTTTTGTCTGCTGCAGTCTCTGCACAGGGAGAATAAAATACAAAAAAGCTTTAATAAAAATAATGAGAATATAAAAAAACAACAACAACATATTCAACAAAATGTCAGGCAATTGTATAACAATGTGTGGGTAGATTTAAGTTTGTTGTGCTGTGCTTATGATGTGTGTGGCAGGAACTGTATTTCCATCTATTTATATGTGCAACAGACACATACACATGTACATGCACTCTAAAGCGTGCTACATGCAAAAATCTAAGGCAATTCTTGAGTGAAACATTATGTGGTTTTGGTCGCCTCTCTCTTTTTATTTCTCTGCACTTCTGCACGCATGTCCAGTGAAAGCAGCGAGGGAAATTTTACTCAAAGAGTGCAGCTTGCAGTTTAAGAAATTTTCTCTTTGTCGGAGATCTTAACAACTCTAAAAAAAAAGCGACTGCCCGCGTATTTTTAAATATATATTTAATACATATTCTTTTACAATATCCTATTCAAAAATTAATTCTATCTATTCACCCAGTGGGGGAATTTTAAATATTTTCGCTGTGGTATCCTCCGACACGGCCAACAATAAATTCTCCTGAGGCTTATATGAATACTCATATATGTGGTACAAGTGCCCAGTGAGTGTGAATTTCAAAGCACCGGTTCGCGCATCGAATGCATTCAGATTTCCCTGAGCGGTCGCCGCCAGCAAAGTGCAATCGTTCAACCACTTGAGACTGCAAACAAATTGGAGGCAATTAACAACTGAAAATATTCATTATCGTATTGGGGCATTTACCAAAGGACGCCATCATTTGGCACGGGGCTTTCGCAGACAGTGCGCAGCGCATACTTGGAATAGTCCCATATCGATATCTGTCCGTCCAGCGAGCCACAGGCCAACAATTTCAGCTCAGCGGTGGCAGGCGCAAAGGCAACGCATTCGATGCCATGCTCCGATTGGACAACATTCACGGGTCCATTGTTCGTGCAGAAGAGCAGTTTGCCTGGCAATTATATAAATCTTGATTAATTCCACTCAATTTATTCATTGGGATACACTTACCGCCACCTTCGGCGCAGACGTAGAAGGGCGAATCCGGCTCGCAGGCGACGACAACATGCGTGACTTCATCAAAACTCAACGGATGCTGCTCGTTCACTTCCATTACCACTTGGCATGTCTTTAGATCCCACAGCTTCACCACCCCGTTCATGTAGGCGGTGAGCAGTTTCTTGCCATCGCTGCTCAGCTCCCCCGCTTCACAGCGTGCCGAATGACCTGGTAATATTTTGCATTCGCCGCTGGGAATGCGCCAGACGTATACCTCACCACTGTCGCCGCCGGCGAGAAGAACGTTTGCGCCCCGATGCCAGAACAGCCAGGCCATATCGAACATAGAGTATTCCCAGACCTTTCGGAAAAGGGGTCGCTCGCTCTGCTGTTCGTTCACCTTGAAGACAAACAGTTCGCCAGAAATGTCGGCGGTGGCCAAATAGTTGCCATCATGGCTGAAATGTGTTTCAGTTACGGTGTCCTTGTGTTCAGTTATTTCGAAGAGCACCTTGCCATTCTCCGTGTCCCACACGTAGGCAGCATCATCCTCGCCGCCGGTCACCGCCCAGTTCAACTTTGGATGCAGATGAGCGCCAAAGACTGGCCCTGTGTGCATGCGAAATGTGAGCACTGCATCATCTCGAATGGCCGCAATGCGTTCGCGATCCTCCTCCTCCTCCTCGCCGTCGTCATCATCCATGACATTCTCCGGATTGTTGTGCAGTCCCAGGCGTGCTTCGAGCTGCTCCAAAGTTACTTCCTCCATTTCCAGCTCATCGTTGTCATCATCATCATCGTCGAGCGGCGCTTCGCCATCCAGATCGATTTCCTCGAGGGATTCGTCGTCAGCATGGTCAAAGTCCGGACGATGTGGAGGTGTATTTTGTCTCATAATGTGTTGATTTCTTTTCTTTCTTTTATATGCGTTTTACTTTTAATATGTTTTCACGATGCATGAGGCACAAATCAGCATGCACAGACATGCACGTGTCGGCTCGAACAGCTGTTACTGTTAGCGCTGCCAGCTTGTTTCAAATGAAAAACGGCAAATTTCCTTTGATACTTAGCGCTTGATTTGAAAGGAATTCAATGATTAAACAAAATAAAATAATAAATGATAACAATATAATTAAAAGGGATTTGGTAAAATGAATAAATAGTTATTGTGGCATCAAACTTATAAAAAGATATTATATTATTTAAATGTTGTGATTTTTAACTTGTTACAAGTGAAATTTAATGAATGTTTTGGTTAAATATTATTGTGAAATTAAACTCTTCATATAAATTTTAAATGTGTTTTGTGTGTTAATTTTTCTTATTTGTACGCTCTTTATCTCTTTAGAATTGCATTTCTTAGCTGCTGCTACAGTTCGAGCTTGAACCGCGCTTCCAACTTTGAATGCAGTTCTTATATAGAAGTCAAACCACAATCAAAAAGACATGTCTTTGTGGCAAGTTGTGTCAGAGGATATCAAATTTTATAATATTTGAATCGAATTGATTTTAAATTATTTATTATTGCACTTGACCTTATATAATGTGTTGAGCTACTTCTTTCCAATCTTGGTTTAGCATTTCAAGATCTGCCTGCATCGGATGTGATGTATGCCAAAAAGATTCTCCTCTTTGGATAGCTTTATTAACTTTAAGCTTTAATTAACTTAAATTTCAAGCCCATTATTAAAGACGAGTCGACTAAATAATTTCGAATACTTTTACAATTTGTGTTTAACCACCCTGTAACTTGATTAATATTTTGGTATTTTATAGTATTTAAAATATCGATAAGTTTTCTTAATCGATAACATTCCGTAAATGTTGCCGGTGTCTGCGTACAAAAAATAAACAAAGACAAACTAAAAAAAAGGGCAATTTGCTGATGGAAGTCTGAGAATGCAGGGCTCCTGGAAACTGGTGCTGCCCGTTGGCTTTGTGCTGTACTCGATGCCGCTGTTCCTGCGTGTCAACGGCACTGCCGACTACATCATTGACGAGGAATTCCACATACCGCAGGGCATGGCATTCTGTCGCAAGCAATTTGATGTGGTATGTGGCAAACACCAGCAGCCGCAATTGTGCAAATTTTTGCCATGGCAACTGGCGTGTTACTCAAATTTGCATTTGCATTTGCATTCAATTACAGTGGGATAACAAAATCACGACCTTTCCCGGCTTGTATTTGCTTGCACTCGTGCTGCATCCGTTTAACGGTTGCTCGGTTACGGGTCTGCGACTGCTCAGCCTGGCCGGGGCGGGCATTAACATACTGCTGATGTACAAGATACGACGTCGCACACTGGCCGGCACCGGTGGTAATGCGTATGCGGCACATGAGGCAATAACGTTGTCGGTCTTGCCACCACTATATTTCTTTAGTCATCTGTACTATACGGACACATTGTCACTAACCATGGTGTTGTTGTTCTACAATTACTGGCAACAAGAGGCACATCTGCCGGCTGCCGTTTGGGGTGCGGCCAGTGTGCTGATGCGCCAGACGAACATCGTTTGGGTGTGCATGTGCTGTGGCATAACCATTCTGGACACATTGGTGCAGCAGTGCACCAAAACGCGACCAGAGAGCAAGCAGCAGATACGACTCTTTGGCAGCGAGGTGCGTAACAAGTGGACGATATATGGATATTATAATGTGCATAAATATATAATTTCGCTTACAGCTTTGGCTGCAGCTGCTCGGCAGTCCGCAACTGGTATGCAATTGTATTTTAAGGATTTTGGCCAAATGCTGCTTCTATGCGTCCATCATACTGCCCTTCATTGGATTCATCTGCATCAATGGCTCCATTGTCGTCGGCGACAAGAGCGCTCACGAGGCTTCACTGCATTTGCCACAGCTCTTTTATTTTACGATCTTTGCCGCCGGATTTGGAATCTCCAATACGTTACGCCAATTGCGTTTTGCTTTCGGACTGTTGCGGCGAAATCTGTTGCTCACATTGGTGGGCATATTGCTCATAGCCACAGTGGTGCATTTTAACACTGTGGTGCATCCATATTTGCTCGCTGACAATCGTCATTACACCTTCTATTTGTGGAGTCGCCTGTATGGGCGTTTCTGGTGGTTTCGCTATGCCATGTCGCCGATATACCTGCTCGCCCTGGTCCTGCTCTGCTGTGGACTTCGGCATATGCCGGATAGCTTTAAGCTAATGTTTCCGCTTTCTTTGCTGCTGGTCTTGTGTTTCCAGCGTTTGCTGGAGCTGCGCTATTTCCTTGTCCCATATGTGCTCTTCCGTCTGCATACGCGTCCCGCACGCAAAGGCTTCGCCGAGTGGCTGGAACTTGGCGTCCATCTACTCCTGAATGTAGTCACATTCTATGTATACTTCACCAAAGTCTTCTATTGGCAAAACTATCGCAAGCCGCAGCGAATTATTTGGTAAAATCAAATTTTATCATTCATCCACATAAACTGTGAAAGCTTGTCATTTAAATATTGCTTTTATTTATTCATTGCATTGCTACTATAAAAGAGAGTGAGAAATTGCTCTACGTTTGACAGTTGATAAAATTGCGAATCGGTTGTATGTATAATGTATAATAGCGTATATATCCTTAGTGTTGTGTATTCAGATGTTGTGCATGCAATCCCTAAGCACCCGATGAAGTTCGTTAATTGAGTCTTAATGGCTAGTTAAAAAGTTTTCCACATATATAATACTGCCGAGGCATACAGATACATATATATATATATATATATATATATATATATTTAGAGATTTAAATAAGTACACATATTTACTACAAATATCAGTTAAGAACATTGGACTTGAACACTACTTTGAGCATGCAGAGAAAAATCTATAAAAATACATTAATGAATGCTAAGTTATTTATGTATAAGAGTGTATGTGTGTGAAAAGTATAAAAAAAACTAGGCAAGAAATGTTTCTGGTAATTGTAATACTAATGAAAATACGCACAAGCCGAGCGTTTTCCCTGGCCGCCAAAATCGAATCTTACAAATAGTTTGGCACACAACATATATATTCAACTGGCCGTATAATTGAATTCCGCCCGATCTCTCTAATCAAAGGCCACCTTGCGCGTGAAGGAGGTGAGCGATGATATTTCGCTGGGATTGGAGTCTGAGGGCAGATTACTGAACTCAATTTCCTCGCTGGCGGCGGAGGCGACAATATTCTCATTGGACTGCGTCGTCTCATCGCTGTGACGCATTGTCGGCCATTGCTTATGACTGGGCGCATATAGGATGATCAGGGCAAAGATATAGATGTTCCACATGCCATAGACGCCAGTGAGAAAGGCCGATGTCAGCTGAATTTCAATATTCTCATTCCACTTCCAATGTCCCTCGGCCATTTGGCCCATGATGAAGCCAGCGACAGTTAGGCCAGCGCACAGCAGAGTGGCCAGCATAAGGAATTTGAAGCGATAGATGAGTCCTACAAATATATACAATAAAATGAATTTAATATATCAATAAAATATATAATTAAATAGAGGATGAAATGCAGTCTTTATATTATTATTCTTTTCAAATTAATTCGATGATTGCACACTTCTTCACTTCTTCACTTGGTAAACAAAAAGATGGCCACAATTAGGCCATATAGGCCGAGTACTTCGGCAAAGATCAGTATCAGAATAATGCCCACGAAGAGCTTTGGCTGCAGTGCAGCTGCCCGCATACCAGCATCGCCCACAATTCCAATCGCGAAGCCGGACGCCATGCCCGAAAGACCAACGGCTATGCCCGCGCCCAGATTGAGAAAGGCCCGATAGCTGGAGTAGTGATGTGTCAAGGAACCGCCCAGCAGGACAGCAACAACGAGGCCATAGATGGCAATAATGCCAGCCATAACGACCGGTATGATGGCCTTCATAATCAGTTCCGGATGCTTCACCGACATGGCTGCAATACCCAACGCAGACTTGGCGGTTCCATATGCAGCGCCCAGCACCGTAAACACAATGGCCGTTGTGGCGCCCATCACACAGAAAAAGCAAGCATATTGCGGCTGATCCAATGAGGCCTCAGCCTCAGAAACTGACATTATTTTGGACAACTTATCGAAATAGACAGAAATATAGTACAGATATCTAACTAGATTGGACACTGCTCGTCTACTAGTTTATACAAAACTGGAGCAGCTAAGGAAACTAATTAATATGAGCTTACCCTCGTAGTGCAGACGTCGTGCTTGTGACATAGATGGCAAAGAGGTGCGCTTATCGCCAATATCCTTGAACACCTTCCACACCATGAAGCACAGGAAAAGGAAATAAATGGCAGCCGAGACGCCAGCGAGTACAATGAAACTCATCGCCACTTTGGCGCCTAGCGGCGTTGTCCAAATCGAGTAGAAGGGATTGCGCATCTGCACGCCACGCTCACAAATGTCGAACACAAAGAGCGAAATGCAACCGACGACAACAGCCGAGAGATGCTTCCAGTAGCGTGAGCGTATGGTTGATTTGCTGGGTGAGTCCTGGATTAGCATATGCTCGCCGGCAAAGACGAGCCAAAAGGAGAGCAGCATCGCATAGAAGATGCCCTGACGCACATCGCTCAGCAGCAGCATGTAGGGCATCTCGACGCCCAGCGTTAGAAACTCCAACGGTAAATTGAGGAAGCTCAACGCACCCCCCAAATACAGCAGCATGTACTCCAGCAGTGCCGGCGAACGTTGGAGTATGTGAACGCGACGCCAGAACCAGATCATGATGCCGATCACAAATGGGAAGAGCAGAGTCTTCAGCACCAGCCAAACCTGAGTGAAGCCACCGTTCTGATGTATAGCGGTCAATGTGAGATCGTGCATGTGACCAAACTGGAGATTCATCTGTTTGGGCGTGTCCATGGGAAAGCGCAAATTGAGCAGATAAAAATTGTGATGCAGTGCGCCCAGCTCGAACAATGGGATTATGTCGCAAGTGTACAGCGTCTCCAGGCGGCCAACGTGCGAGGCATGGCAATCCAGATAGCGCTGCTCCACGCTGTGCGCATACAGCTTCCAGTCAGTATCGGCATCCCTATGGTTGCGATACGCGAGCCGCGTATCGATTGTTAGCTGCAGCTCCTTGGGTGGCTCTCGCAACTCCGAGGCCGAGTCGTATGCAATATCCACCTGGAGTACACCAATTAGATTCTGTTGCCATCGCGAATATTGCAGCGTATTATTGTCACGGGGCAGAGGCATTTGGAAGACATACACCAATTGATTGGCCATCTTCAGTTCGTCCTGCTCAATGTCAATGTCTTGCAGAGATTTGCATGCCCCATTGCCGCGCGAATACAGAAAGAAACTGGTGTCATTTTGACGTCCGGGCACATCGCGGCACTTGCTGCCCAACACAGTCTGATGTCCAGCGGGCACCGGTGCAAAGAGGCCGCCCATCAGGAAGCATACCACTTGACACAGCATCAGGCTGCTGACCAATATGGACAGCTTGCGACCGCTTAAATTCTCAAGTATCGTGCCGGACATTTCGTTTGTGTGGCGTCACTGTGGCAATCACTGTGCTCTATGAGACACGCTTTCTCTTTATCTGTCGGTTAAGGTAAACAAAATTTTGTATTTGTTTTAGCCGTTGCACGCTATAAAAAGAACTTGAATTTGTCGGCTGTCGTCTGTCGGCGAAACAAACAAAGCGGCGTTCGTATACAGAATGCTAGGGCTGTCGCCCAATGCATAGTTTGCTGTGCCAACAGCTGTTGCTGCTGTATGCCCATCAACCATATGCAAATAATTTGTTATCAAACTAGTTTAGTGTTTAAATTTAATAGTTTACTGTCCCATTCATTCGCTTATTCATGAAAATGGTTTGTATTTATGTGTAAGCTGACAGCCCTGGCCAGTTGCACATAGTTCCGATAGTCTGCCGTATATCGATGACATAAGCTGCCGGATGGTTGAGAAGCAAATTGGTTTTGTGGCTGCCACGGTTTTCACGTGGTACAAATGTACCAAACCTGTTACGCTATGTATTCAATGGTACATTATAACACTGCTGCTGTCTGCTTAGTGTTATAACTTAGTAGCTACTTGATTTGGCTTAATTTTTTTTAATGTGTTTGTAGCTTAAAAAAAACAATTAATTTATATTTGGAGCTAGTGTTAAATATGAAATTTAAGGAAATACTATAATTATAAATGTTTGAGAGTAGGAAGTCCAATTCATGAATGATCAGTCAATGCTCAGTCACTGCACAGTCACTGCTCATCTCTGGTGGATAACTGGTTGTAATGCGAACAGCTGTTCTCCAATTCATTGATAACAATTTAGCTCGAAAATGCAGCGAACACCTGTAAGTGCGTATTCCATTTAATTCAAATAGGAAAAACATTAAATTAATACTATATACATAAGCAGCATCTGCGGCAGTTAATGGGATTTGCCAACCGGCAACTATCCAGGAGCTGGATTCACAGCAGACACTTCGCGCAGCAGCAGCAGGCTTCGCAGCAAAGCAGATGGAGAAAAGTGCCCATTTTGGGGATGGGTTTTCTGCTGGCCGGAGCTGGTGTCATCGCCTACGACGGAGTGGTCAACGAGTTCACCTACTGCGGCTCCTCGGTGCGGTTTGTGCGCTCGCTGAAAACGGCCGCACTGATTGCCATCGACTATCTGGGACTGAACGAGCAGGATCCGGAGTATGAGAGGAAGATAAAAGCGTTGCACAAAAGTAGCGCTGAACGTTTGCTGGATACGTGTCTGCTTAATGGTGGCCTGTACATTAAGGTGGGTCAGGGATTCGCGGCCGTCAACCATATATTGCCCATTGAGTACACGAGCACATTGGCCAAGCTGCAGGATGAATGTTTGCCGACGTCAAAGGCCGATGTACAGAAAGTGTTTCGATCCGATTTTGGCCAGTTACCCGAGGAAATCTACAAGGAGTTCGATTACAAGCCGGTGGCAGCCGCCAGCCTGGCGCAGGTCTTCAAGGCGCGGCTGCCGAGTGGGGAGCAGGTGGCCGTTAAAGTGCAGTACAACGATTTGCAGAAACGTTTTATCAGCGACATGGCCACCATTATCTTTCTGCAGGACATCATTGAGTTAATCTTTAAGGACTACAATTTCGGCTGGATCTTCAACGATCTGCGCAAGAATCTGGTACATGAGCTCGACTTCTGGCATGAGGGCCAAAATGCTGAACGCTGCGCCAAGGATCTGCAAAAGCTGAGCTATGTACTTGTGCCGAAGATCTATTGGCCCCATACCAAGACGGTGAGGCCTCCACTTTTACTCCATTTCCAATGCTTTAATCCTATTCTAAATATTTCAGCGAGTGCTCACCATGGAATGGATGGATGGTCTGAAGATCAGCAATGTGGAGGGCATTAAGCGGCAGAAACTGAGCATAGCTGACATTGACCTGAAGCTATACAACATGTTTGCCGAACAGATCTTTAAGACTGGATTTGTGCACGCGGATCCGCATCCCGGCAACAGTGGGTAACCATAGCAATGCTTCGAACACACACACGTTAAGAAAACACTTCAAATTCTGTTCTTAGTATTCGTGCGTAAGAATGCTAGACATGGCAAGGCGGACATCATATTATTGGATCATGGCCTGTACGAGGAGTTGCCGGCGAACGTGCGTATTCCACTCTGTGATTTCTGGGTGGCCACCGTGCTGCGCGATGAGGCAAAGATGAAGGCTGCCGCCCATCAAATGAATGTTGTTGACCATATGAAATTTGGCGCCGTGCTCTTCCAGCAGCCGGTACAAATGAGCGAAGGAGCCATTCGTAGCAAGCTGACACAAGAGGACATTGACTATGTGCAGAAGGTGGCCAGAGAAAACTTTGACATCATAATGAGCACCCTAAAGGAGATGCCGCGCAGCTTGCTATTTGTCGTGTAAGCGAACCTCACCTCACATACATCTATATATATTCTATATACACATATATATATCTATTTATGTTACAGTCGCAATCTGAACACTGTCCGTGCCATTGGCAACATGCACGGCGATGTGGTCGACAGGCCGCGCGCGATGGCTCGCCATGCTCAGCATTGTCTTTACGTGCAGCGTGGTGGATCGCCTTTGGAGTATTTAAAATGGTTACAGCGACGCTTCTACTTTGAGTACTGCCTGTGGTCGAAGGCATTCAGAGAGCGCCTGCTTAACTGGTATTTAAATTTTCTGTATTTTGTGGGACGTGCACCGGCATCGGCCAGGACACTTATGCGCGACATTAGGAAACAGGAGCAGCAAATTTTGACATGAAGATGCATGCAAAACAGTTTTATATTTTTCTAAATCGATGGTTAATGGGTCAACAACTAATTTTACTGTCAGCCGACAATATTTATTCCAAATTATTAGCGAAATAAATGCCATTTGAAGCTTCCAATGTAATGGACATATATATTTATATACGACAATTGGAACGGTGTATGGGAGTATCTAAATTCGATGTATTTTAATTAAATTGCAGCACACTTCTGCCAAGGTCGGTGCAGTCAAACAGTTATTGGTAACCAACATTCACTGCCACTTAGGCCAAATCGATATGTTTTTTAGATTAGCCAAATGTGCAAATGGGCATCCTCACCATTTGTATACCCTGTGAACGGTGACTTTCCACTGGGAAAAGCGTTTATATATATAGCGTTTTTTGTTATGTTTAACAATTCATAATTTTCCGGTATTAGTTTTCACTTGGAGCAAACGGTGTCCAAATTTATTGCTAGATAACTCCCATTGGATGCGAAACACGTAGTATTTGCATCTAGTAAGTAACACACATATTTCTGCACCGAAATAGGCACAAATGGGCGTCAACAACTACATATTTCCGGTTGTGTGGGGCGCCATGGCAGGCTTCAACATGCCAAAATAAATCTTGGCGCCCAACATATGCACGATTTGATCCACCGATGAGCACCGCCAACTTTCACTTCTTCTACCAAACCCATGTAGGTATGTAAGTATGTACATATATTTGTATGTACATACATCAAGTGTATCAGGTATCGTGTGGTGTACACAGAACTAAATTCAATTCAATTTCATTTAAAGTTACTTTCGTTGACTGACAGACAAGCGAGTCCAAGTCCTCTAAGCCCGAGTCAAGCTGCACAGTGGGCCTAAACCCACATATTTTTATGCGAATTGTATCAAAGAAACAGGCTGTAAATTAATGACGAGCTACGAATTAGAAAGAAGTAGGCTTTCGTATATGGTATTTTCATATAGAAATTTGCTAAAAATGCCTATAAATCCTATTGAATGCAATCGAACACGGTACATTTAATTAAATACTTAAATTATGTATGCTTCTATGGAATATCTAAATTACTTTATAATAATATTTTGTAGCCGCGTTCATTTCACACTTTCGACCATTGTTTGTGCCGTGTTGATGTTGGTGTTGTTATTGCTGGGCCCAGGCCTAAATATGAAATTAAAAATCAACGCTGAAGTGTGAAACGCTGGAAATGTCGGCTGTCTGGCGGCAGTCAGGCGAAGGCAAAGCGATACCTAGAGCCCATAGCCAAGAGTCTCTATAAGCAGCTGGGGCAACCATTTCGTTAGAGCATTTGCAGACAAGTCGCGGAACGAAGCAAAGGTCTCGAGCGGAAATCGAAATTAGCTGAACGGAAAAGCGGAAAAGGACAGTATCCATTTAGCAATGAACAAGGAGTTTACTATGCAGGGCGGCACGCCCATAACCCCTGAACTGGCAACGGTAAATGGCATTCCCGTTCAAGCGAATAATCTAATCCAAATTGGACCAAGTTTAGGATCTGCGCAAGCTGGTCTTTGGCACCGCTGCGATACCCATGCGTGCCGAGTGGCTGCAGACGTCCTTTGTCTTTGGAGCACCGCCCAAGGAGGAGCTGGCGTATGGACTGCGTTCACCCAGAAATGCGACGCGTGGTCTCCTCTCGGTGGTGCAGGGTTTCATTCTGAAGTACTTGCTATTTGCCCGGAAAAACAGCCGTTCGACAGCCACAAATGAGTGCGTCACAAATGCGAGGGGGGTGGGGGATCTACGGCCAGTTTAATTGATGACTTAATGTGTCCATTTCAGTCCGTTGCTGGCCACCGCTGAAATGCAGCGAGATGCGCTTTTTAGCGCATTAATCGAGATATTGCGCACCATATCGGATAAGGGCAAGGTAACTATTGTGCTGCCCTCGGAGGATGAGGTCTTTGTGGATCACAGTGCCAGCTACTTTCACGATACGGTGACCGAAAAGGTAACACAATCGATTGCATAATCCATTTTCTATTGATTTCTTATCGGGCTGAATACGTTCGTTATTAAATATTTTCGAAATTGTTATCGAACATTTTCTAATTTTTCACATTCTTACAAAAGCAATTTACAAAAAAAAAAAAAAAAAAGTTCTTTGCATTAAATATGAATATCCGTGGATTGAGTTTCACTTGGGATTAGACACCTCTTCCATACTTTCCCTTACAGTTATATACGTTTACAATTTCGCCCAACGAAGAGCTGGAACACTTTTTGAAGCGCAATTTCAAATATGTAAGAATTGAATTTACAGAAGTAGCTGCAAGTCGAAACTTGTAAAGATTTCTGTATCTAGAACTAATCGTATTTTACATAATATATATTGTCATACCTATTTGTTGCCTAATCCTGTCTAAAAGTTTACAGAAGCGGAAACGCCGGGCACATTGCTGTTCCTTTATAGCGCTGTACTCACACGCTCGATGGGAAAGTAAGATTTCAGCCTAGAATAGAGACAGAGAGTGTGTCTTTCATTCGAATATAATTTCCTTACCATTGATAACCATTATGATCTACTTTTTACATTGCGGCCAATTTAACTCTGCGATGTATCGCAGAGTGCGCACCGATTTGGACTCGACAAAGTCATCGCCGTTGACGATGAGCAATCACGAGGAGGGTTCCCTCATGATAGTCACCTTGCTGTTGACAGGCCGTGCCACGCCCTATATACACAATGGCGTTATCAATGTGGGCGACGAGAACAGCTATGTGCGTGTCAAGCAAATTGTTCAGATTGAGTTTGATCTTAGAACTGCATTCAATTCAATTGCAGGCAGTGGCACAGTATGGAGTATTGAAGCGTTGCATGGTCGGATTGCTGCTCTGGGACATTGAATCTACCAGCGTGAGTAGTATTCAAACATATACGATTTTTATATATATTCACATAGAAAATAAGACTAACATTTTTTATATAATATAGAGCAACGTTTGAAAGTACTCAATACTTTGAAAATAATATACAATATATAATAATAATTAATTAAAGAACGGGTTGGCTTAAATAGAACCTTTAAGCCGCTTTAAAGCATTAAAAATATAATATAATATATTAACAAAAAAACTATCAGAACATAAGTAAATTTGTACGCAAAACTTCTTTGGATTTGCAAAACTTGTATTTTATTTATAGAAATCCATTTTCCACACAAAGCCTTTTATATCAAAATCATAGAAAATGTTTTACTTAGATTTCTCTAAAATATTTAGCAAGTTTTCAGCACATTTTATTATTTTTATTATTATTATTATTTAAGGTGCAATAATATTGAGCTGTTATTCGATTTCACAGGCTGCTGTTAATCAGTCCCGGCAACCTGGATCGCGTCTAAAGACGCCCAACTATCCCATTTGGATAACCAGCTGCACTGGCCACTATGGCGTCATCTTCAATCGGAATCCGGATCTGTTACGCAACTATCATGCGGAGTCGCGATTCGATGTCAACTATTATAGCTGTTCGGGCCATCAGATACTGATGACCATCGATAATCGCACATACAATGAGCAGGCATTGGTCATGTTGGAGCGACAACCAATCACACCGGAGAGCACCTCAGTGGCGGGCAAGCCTGCCAAGGATGAGGCCGTTACGGCCGGAGGTGCTGCTGCCGGTGCTGGTGTGGCTGGCGCTGGCGGCGGTGTTGGTGGTGCTGCTAGTGGCGCTAGCTCTGGCAACGATGTGGTCGCCAAGGAGGAGTCAATGCTCAACACGCCATTGCAGCGTTTGATTCATACCAAGTGGGAAGAGGCAACTATAAGCTTTCACGTGCAGCCATCGATGTTGAGTTATCTTTTTAGTACCACACAGTAGAACAAAAAAAAAAAAAAAAAGAAAGGCAGACGACAATTATTATTACAAAAACGTAGTTAAATATTGTGTAGACGATCCTTATGATCCAATCACGAGATACTTAGACACTAAAAACTGAAAACTTTTGATTAGGTCACGATCACGATCACATTCACCATTCATATATATCATTGAAGCATGTCAGCTTGTTATGTTGTCTCTTGATCTATGATATAAATCGACTTTCTTGGCGAATGACCAATACTACTCTCAACGAGTACATAGATGCCTGCGATACCTCTTCACATCCACATCCAAGTAAGTTCATTCAATAGTAGTAGTCGAAAATAGTCATGTTAGCACATAGTATCACATTTTCAAATACGATTACGAATTGAAATACTTATCCTGCTTATCTATGAATAGGGTATGAAAAACTAGCTAATGCATTTTAGAGCTAATTTTACCTTTAACAATCTAAATCTGTTTAATTTTATATTTAGAGTGATTCAATGGCAAAAAAAAGAAGGAGATTGGATAAAGTTATCTATAGTTAAATAATTATTATTTCAATCTATTAATTGTACTTATCTTAATCTAATACTCTTGTTGTTAGCTGCCGAGACAATTTTTTGATATAGGTTAGCTTATTCTTAGTCTAAAATCAATTTTCTGGTAACTACTCATGATTATAGATGATAGCTTAAGAAATATTGAATAGTAGCATAGTATAAATATTTAGTTATAATTAGTATAACTATATATTGCCGTGATTTGTAAGCTTTAAAGTAGTTGAAACAATTGCACAATCCTTTTAGAAGCATATTTTGCACTTAGATCAATGAGATGAATTCTACTGTTGCTGGTCTCAGAGCTCTGGTCCAAAATGTATGAAACGGGTATCGAAAAAAGATGAATTCGATTACAATTCGAACAAACAGCGATGGTAAATACACGTAAAATATTTCGAGTATCATGAAAACAAGAAAACAAACAACTACAACAAAAACTGACAGATTTGTTGAAAACCGAAATCGAATTTTGACAAATATGTCTGTTACTGAGGCCTCTCTCTATACATAAAGTGCGACTGCAGGAACTCAAAGGTTGCCGCCTGGAGCCACTAGACGAATACAGAAAACAACTGCGAAATCAAATGAAAACACACCAACACGCTTCGAAAATTTCAAATGCACCACTCAATTAGTCAAACGCCAAACGTATAATGTCAACAGACATATATTTAAATATTTAAATAAATGTTCAAGCTATCTAAAGAAAACTCTTTGAATTTTACACTCATCATTTATGGGTATGGGTAATTGAATGCGATTGTTTTGGTCCTTTGCTTTCAGAATCAAAGTTCAAAAGTAGGCTTCAAAATATGCTTTCGATTTTAAAATATTTCGACGATCCGTTTCGCAGGTTAATATTAATTGGTACCCCCATAATAGAAATGAAAAATATTTAAGAAATGTTTATCATTTTATTTAAATGTTGGTTTTGCTGTCGCACAAAAATGATTGAAGTTCCTTGTTATTCATTTATCAGTTTTTAAAGAGTTTTGTTTAATAAAAAAATGTGTTTTGTATTTGTTGAATAGGAGAATAGTTTACTCGTAATTGTAGATTGGTTTTTGTAATTGTATTTTGTTTGATTTGAAATATTCAAGAATATTTTTATAATATATATACTTTAAAGAATTTATAAGAATATTTTAGTATGTTGCCATAACAATTCACAAAGATTTACCCATGAGATTAGTTTATAATTACTTTTTAAAGATTTTGTAATTTCCTAACTAAATATTGTTAATACTTGTACATAAATACTTAATTTGTATGTATATGCAATTGTATAAATTGTAGAAATTTTGTATTATTCTTAATTTTTTATATTTACATATCATATATTATTTGCATAGTTTTTGTGCACAATGTTTATAACTCATATTCAAAGTTTATTAGTTTGTTTGAGTGTTTTTTTTTGTTGTCTTTTTTTAATTCAAATTTATATATAAGGTATGTTTAACCTAAACTTCAAATAATTGTATATATTGGTTGGCCTTTATTTCTTTTTCTTTTATTTATGTTTCACTGCAACTATTTGCACTTTTTGTAATTGAATTCCATCAGCAAGACCATTGCCTCAAATGTGTTGTTGCCTTTTCGGTAATTTCTGAAACTATTTGCAGCTTTTCCTGTTCAATTGCCATTACCCACGGTATCAGTTGGCACGCGATTTGTGGCCCCACGCTTCGATCCCAACCCAACCCAAGCCAGAGGGTTCTTTTTTTTATCTCTCCGCCCCTCTGTCTGTCTGTCTGTTTGTCTGTGTCTGCGAGTTGGGGGTCTGGTGCAACGCCTTGATGTACGAGTGTGTCAACATGCATTATTGAAATGATTGCGGCCCACATTTTATGTACTGTTTGTTTTCAGTTCGGATAGCTTCGTCGCTGCTCTTTGTTTAAATAAGTAGTTGCCCGACTTTAGACCCAACACACCTTGTTCTCAATACACGCTCTGTCAGAGCCTTGAACTATTGCCACAATTTCGATTTGCGAATTGAAGTAATTAATGATTGATTTTCACAGTGAAAACGAAATAATATTGTATTGTATTAGGAACAGAAACCATTGGTGTTGAGGGTGATTTAAGTGATTTACACAAAGAATATAATGTGTAAGCGATTATCATGATTGGAGAATGGTTAAACTTAAGAACTAAACCTTAACTTTAGGCGGTTGTCTTTCATAAAGTAATGCACTTAAATACTTTTTGCTTATAAAAAATGTACCATCTTGGATTGAGTCTTTGCTTAAACCATGATCGTGTATTGCAAATATGTACAAAATATATATCGAGGACATTATAGTATACAATTCAAATATATATATATATATATATATATAATATCTGTGCAGCTATGTAAATTATGCCGGCTGGGGTCAAACCAAGCTGGCCATGCTTGCAAATATCGTATAAAGTTGTGCGCTTAGAGCCTAACTAAGTTACGTACATATGTATGCGTCTATCTGTAGTATCCGTCTGTGGGGTACATTGTGATTACGTTAATAATAATTTGCAGGCTTTACACTGTGCAAAATTAATAATAGTCGGCTTAGAGGGACGACTTAAACACAAGCTTGTACCTGTACAAACTGATTAAAGTCATGGACACTTTGTGAGCTCACTCGCTGCGTACACAATCGTAATCGCAAATATCATGTAATATCCTAACTAATCCTAAGTCCCATTTGTGCATCGTTCTACGGCCGCACCAGCAGCTTCTCAATGAACGCCAGATTCGTGTTGCCATAGCGCGTCAGGTTGAACGGCAGAGCAGCTGGATTCTTTTTCGTCTGCGTGTGCCAGGTGAGTATCTGCGGGTACAAACATTTTTATAAAATCTTTCAGTTGTACGTTAATTGTATTGCACTCACATCCCGGCACTCATCGGCGAGCAGTTCAATTTCATTGTTCTGCAGCGGCGCCAGACTGCGCAGAAAGCCATCCTCCTCGTAGCCCGGCTTGAAGGGCATCTTTGCCTTCGGCCGCTCGTGCAGAAACTTGACGCTCACTGCAAAACCGGCCATATCAACCGGATACTTGCGTCCACCGATCCAGCCATCATAGTAGCCATCCAGCTTACCCGCACGTATAATGGGACTGCTGACGCCGGTTTTAGTCACCAGGCCAACGGGCCACATTGCCACTTTTTTGGTATAGCGCATCTGTTTGAGAATTCACAGATATATATAATTATTGATAGATTGATCAATTGATTATTAATAAGTATGCTTTTCAGAAACACTCAGTATTCCTTTTGTTTTAAGTTTGCCAGTGCAAACTGTGCATTCAATGGCAGTTGGGTGGTATTTGTAGCTGTGACCTTTTCAGTTACACACCTGTTCAAATATGTTAATATCGTAGGTGTTATCATCGTCGGCAAAGTAGAGGACACCCTCGGTGGCATTGGCCCGTAGATAATCGAGTCCACGATTCCGATTGGAGACACCGCGGGGCTTGGCACGCTTCGTCAGCTTATACTGCTCGGGCATCGGCGCTGTGTGGGTGTGGTGTGTTGTGTGGGTTGTGTGGGTTGTATGCAAGGTCGTTAATAGCACTCAAATGAACGACAATCATGTTAATGACAGACCAATACTCACCAACCAGATACTCGTAGGGAACACCAATGCGGTCCAGAGTGTGCGCGACCAACGGATTCGTCCGGTTCGCATCCTCGATGACCAGCCAGAGCAGGTTGAGCACATGCTTTAGAGTGTAGCCGAGTCGTGTCAGCTCCGCCAGCTGCTCGGGACGGCGATAAGTGGGCGTAATAATATACAGTGGCGGCTATTAGGGTAAATAAGCGTTCCATATTATTGTATGCTAAAAAAAATATACTAATACTACATGTTCTCCATTGTCGTGTATAAAGTGTGTCTATGTTTACATGCGTAACACGGCGTAAGCTCCCTTTTGATGGGCAATTATGCAAATTAATCCACGGCCAAGCTAAGTTAACTAGTTGAACAGTTCACTAGTTGACCGGGTTTTAGCTGCGTGTCAGTTGGAATACTCGCTATAAGCAGGCCACTCAAATGGCAAACATAATATATATATATATACATTGCAAATTGTCCACTGTTGGCACACAAAACTGCATTCAAATTTATATGCAAAATAAACATAGACATTCTAATAGATACAAGCGCAGTGACGCACAGAAATGCAATTGAAAAGACAAAGCATTTATAATAATATTGGATTAGCATACAAAGTAGTTGCCATTAAAGAGAGAAGCATACAAAATGTTTATTAAAATAATTCAATGATTATCATATATTAGCTATAAATCTAAGAACATTTCCTAAGCAAAAAAATAAAATAAAAATAGATTTAATTAATATGCAAATAATATTGTTTAACAAATAGCATTTGATGATTTGTCTTTTTGATATTAAAATGATGCCATTCGTTAAATATTCCTTGCACCCAAACTCAAACCTTTTGATATTAAGCAATGGACCTGCCTTTGACATTGACTGTAGAGCATTTTTAGTTATAACTGCCTGCTAACTAGGAGAAATCCACAAATGAGCGAATCTTTTTCAATTGGCTTGCATTTTGCATTGCATTCAGAATCTGGATCATCATCAGCATGGTCAGACCTGCCACATACACCCCTCGCTGCCTGGTCCCCAGGTGGAATTGGAACACCCACTAGTTTGATGCCATTCAATGGCAGTAGTTGTTATTGTTGGCTGTTACGCGGTTTCGGTTCTTTCGGTTTCAATGTGCAATGCGCAATTTTCAAATTAGATTCATGCAAATTTTTTTTTATTTATTTTATTTTTTTTTTGTAGCGTATCTTTTTGTTTGCATTTTATTTATAATCTGGTGTCATCTGACAATTGATTAACCTAAAAAGCCATGCCATGCATACAGTTCATAATGGGAGTAGCCATAAATTGGTGCGAATTTTGTACGGTTCACAAAATTAGTGAATAGCTAACAACATTCAACGAACTGCATAGATTTGCACTTGCGCCAGATACACATACACATACAGATACAGATACAGATACAGAGACAGATACAGAGACCGATACAGATACAGATACAGATACAGATACAGCTACTTAATTTAGCAAACAGAGCTATGAATTTAAATTTGAATTTGAGTGCGCCCTTTTCAAAGTTAACAATACTAATGAGTTGGATACTATGGTATGGTGTGCACATCTATAGTAAGGTCATCACCATCAATCAACGTAATGTGCGTGTGTGTGTGTGTGCCAGGTAGGTAGAGCTAAAGCTACGTAAATTATGTCTAAAAGCGCTTGACATAATCGCATTACATTTATTACGTTCCATACTGGAACCTAAGCCAAAATCAATAAAACCAATGCTAACTGGTGCTCTTTCATTAACTTTCAAATTCCAACATGACAAGGAAATAGACAACAATTCGCATTTTCTGTACGCTTGTAAAGCGAATAATGAGTAATAACAAGTTAGAATGCTGATACCCTGCAGATACCCTGGACATCATCTTCTAAATACCTCTAGTAGGCTTGCTGATATTAGTGTGCTCAATATACGAATACGTTTTGGTTAGTCAAATCTAAGTTTCTAATCCGATTTGAATTAAATATTTACAGCGAATCTATTATATGTTAGGGTATATTATATGTATATCAATTTGATGGGATTGGAGATGCTTCTTTGTGTTATATAGTTTCACACTTTGCCTATTATTAATAGGTTCAAGGTATAAAAATTCTCAAAACCCAATTCGACTATCGATTCTTAAATGTTTACGAATTAAATTCATTATTTTATTTATGTCTAGAAGAGCTGTGAGTTCATATTTGCACATGCTGGCAGTTTTATTAAAACCAAACAAAATTCTACATAGCTTTGCAAACAAAATTGCATTCTTTGTGAAAATGCAATTTATTTGATCAATTTAAAATTGCACCACTTGCTAAATAATTGAAATTGTGAAAATTGAAAGAAATAAAAAAACGGGGGCTGATGGCAAACACTAAAATTAAAATTTTCGCAACAGACAGAAAGAGAGAGAGAGAGAGAGAGGGAGAGCTTTGGCAGGAGGAGTCCGGTTGTCCAGCTTAAAAACTACATGTTAACTACACACAAAATGAACGGGTAATAGTTATGCAATCCCTGCAGGAAGTCTGCCACCCCCCTCCCGCCACAGTTGAAATGAATATGAGACGCACTTGTGCCTTGTGCAGACAACTTAAAAAAGGAATTAAGAAAATTGGAAAATGTGTAAGGGAAACTAACAAAGCAACAAGACCAAAGCAGAATGGCGCCAATGAAGCAGGCAAGGCAACTGCGGGAAATTCCAGCGAGTGCAAAAATTCCCACTTACAAAGTATATATACAAGTAACTGAACTATCTGCATATTCTATATACATGCATATATATGCAAGTGTTTTATTTACATATGTTGTTGTGTAAACGATGCACTCATATAAAAGATACTTATTACGGAAACATGTACAGCAAGAACATAAAATGTAACTTAAAGCTAATTGGTTAGTTCGAACTACTTTTGCAGTGTGTGAAATTGTTGTAGTTGTATGTATGTAATAAACAAACAAATATTTACGGGATCGGAAACGGCAACAAATTTTGAACGAATTTTATAAGTGACACCGGTTGATTTTCCCATTGAGTTCTGGGCGTGGCTTAGCTTGGAGATTCTTGTTGTTTTTAGTTTTTGAGTTGATGCTGTTGTTGTTGATGTTGTTGTTGTTGTAGTTGTTGTAGTTTTTGATGTTGTTGCTGCACCAGCAGTCGCTGTTGTTGTTGTTGTTGTCGAGATGCTTTTGTTATTGTTGGCATCTGAAGCCGATGACAATATCAGTGGCAATGAAACCGTCGAGTAGAAAAAGTAGGACGAGCCGGAGGCATTTACAGGACCAGAACTGGTTGCGGTGGACGAGTATGTGACATTAGATGCACCACCACCATGCACCACTCCCTGTCCCTGTCCCTGTCCCAGTCCCATTGTGGTATTTTGGGTGGAGTTGTTGGAGCTGTTTGGCATTGGTGCCCACAAAAATGATGCGATGTATGACGATGATGATGATGATGATGATGATGATGATGATGATGATGTTGATGACTTTTCTGGTTGCTACATCATTAGTAATTATTATTTGATGTTGTTAAGGCATAGAGAGAACGTAGAGAACGAGAACAAAAGATACATTGTCACATGAGGCTGATGTATAATGTATATAGACACATAGACCAAAAACTATCTAGATAGCTAGCTGGCCGAAAGAGAGTATTCTAAATGTTGCATGCTTGACACGGCCAAAGGCCAATTGACTGTTAAATGTTCCCATACAACGACTACTACTCTATTTTTCAAGTATTATTTTATATATATTATATTATATTATATATATTTTGAAGAATATTATTATCGTGTAATGTGAGTTGGAAGCATCAACAACTGAACTGTCAAGCATGCAAACAATTTTTCAGTTTGCTCAAAATCTATATATGTAGATATAAATGGATATCTAGACACGTATAGGTTTCGACTAGTTTAATAATAAGAATGAATGGATGCATTCGAAAAAAGTGTGAATCTTCGAAACGATCGGTTATTGTCGTGTGCTATTTATTGTACTACTTAGCTAACACGACAAACTTTCAAGCAATTTCCTCAAGGCCAAACAAAACATGGGAAGGTATAAGGGGTGGGTGAGGTGGCGGCTTATCATAAATGCTATCTATCAGTTGGGTATCTAAAACTTTCAATTTGGAATACTCACCTTGACGACTTCGTTGGTGGCGAGCGGCTGTCGGGACATGTGATACTGATATAGTACCATATAGATGCAAGTCGTGGCTACGAATATGGTCAGGTACATTTTAATGGATTTGCCCAGGGCCATTTTGTTGCTGAGATTTCCAGTCATTTTCGTATCTTTGGCCTGTATCAGAAGCATATATTGTTATTTTTCTTTATGTTGCCTTTGTCTTTGTTGTTGTTGTTGCTTTTGGTTTTGGTTTTTTTGCGATTTGGTCTTGTAACTCGACTTTGGTATTTTGATTTCATTCGTTTGGCTTTGGTTGCAACTTTTGACTAATATGTTTACTCTTTGCAGATTTACATTTTTCTGCTTGCCCTACAAGCATTATTCGCCACCTCTGTTTTTTCCCCTTTATTTTCTGATTGTTTTACGCTGTTGTCGGGGCAATAAACGACTACGCACTGGTATCTAAATAATATTCAAACAAAATTAGGCAACATATTATTTTATTTACTTATTATATTATTTTATTACTCACATTTATTGCATATCTTTCCATAGTTCAATTAGGGCGCATGACGCAACTGGGGAAAAACGTAAAGAATATTTTTCAAACATTTAGGAATCAATCATTGATACAAATTGCGCCATAAAGCAAATCTTACATAAACACTATAAAATAAAAAAAATTTAAAAAAAAAACCCATTTAAAATTTGAATGATAGTTGATTGCTTTGCACAAATAAACGAGATTAAAAATCATTTCATCATTTGATATACGCAACTGTTGAAAACATAGCGCACAACAGTGAAGATAATGCTATCAGACATTCTACATATATATATATATATATGTATATCTATATATAAATAAGATATATTAGCACGAAAAAAAATATTTTTTTCATATTCATTAACAAAAAAAAAAGGTTAAAAAACATTTCATTATTTGAAATACGCAACTGTTGAAAACATAGCGCACAACTGTGAAGATAATATTATCAGACATTCTATATTTATATATATAAATAAGATATATTATGCAAAAAAAAAAATATATATTAATATTCATATCCAAATCAAAACCACAGAGGTAAATTACTCAAAAATGTATACATCAAATTGTGCTGTTTTCTCTAATTGATAACTGGTCTGATAACTGGGAAGCGATAGCAAAACTTTGTTTCTTGACTTCTAATTGGTAAATACTAATTAGTTGTCAATTGTGTCAGTATTCCATCAATATGGCAATAAACCAATAAGCAAATTAATGTTAAATGCTACCAACTAAAAAGTTTTGATTTGAATAGTAAAAAGGACAAATGCGAAAGTTTTGATTGTATTAAGCAAGGAGTTTAAGCATTTTTTAATTGCTTGTGCTGAGATACCCTGTGGAAAAGAATTTGAATTATCTGTTGTATAAAGATAAATCAATATTAAACAGTTTTCCGCTTTTCAACTGTGTGATCCAAGTCAACTTGTTAACTAAGCCTTGTTTAACTTTTTCGCCTACTTTTATGTTGATTATTGTTGTTGATTTTCAACAAGTCTGCCCCTTATGCATATGTGGGCGTGGCTGTTGCTTGTTCGCGTGTTTAAGCATTCTTACAAAAAAATAAAATTCATTTCACCCGTTGCTGATATGAAAGTTCAATGGCCAATTTAAAATCTTTTTGCTTTGTTTGCAGCACGCTTGTAAAAGTTGGGCGCCGCTTTTTTTATTTTTGCCATACGCAACTTGCGTTAGTTCTTATATACCACTATATATATATATATATATATATATATATATATAAATATATATATATACCTAGTTCAGCAAGTTTGCCTTTGCAATTAACACTGCACGCGAGATCTGAGTTCGGACTTAAGCACGATTTGAGTGACTCTTTCCATAGAAGTTCACATACAAAACTCAAACATTTGTGCAGTTTTAAAAAATATTCAAACTTGGCCAGAGAAGAATCTCAATTTGAAATTGCATTCACAACAAATGGCAAATATGTAAACAGCAAGAACAATATCAAAGACATGCATGATTCTTGTATATGTTGCAAATCTTGTTATTGGCCATTGAATGGAAATGGGGAAATGTATGATGTAAAAGGGTCAAAAGAAAAGCGTTTTCAGGATGCTTGACAGACCGGCAAAAATGTTTAATGAAAATTCATTTAACAACATGTCAAAGCAATAAAGCCAAGAAGAACAAAAAAGGCTAAGCAAAAAGCCATTGTAAAAACAATTTAGTGTCAGAACTTAAACCATTTACATGACAATTCAGTCCACCCTCTGTGCTCCCTCTGTGCAGAGACACGGACATCAAAAATTACAAATAAAGGGAAAGAAACAAATTCACACACACAGACACACTAACGCACAGATACACACACACACGCACAGATACACACACACACACACAGATACACACACACACAGATACACACACAAAATAAGAACAGACATTCACATTCATAAACAAGAGCACAATGCAGATAGATATTAAAAGTGGAGAGCAAAATTCGAAAAGTGGGCGCCAAGCGGAGAACTCCGAGTGGAATGATACCTTTGCAGTCGCCCTTACGGGAAGCGAACGGGAACTGACTGGTTGGCATAACAGCAGGGCGCACAGTTGTCGCTCTTTACACCCGGATGCCATGTCCTTGAACGTAACATTGTCGGATTGCGATTGCGATTCAAAACAGTAAAAATAACCACCCACATTATATTATGAGAAACGAAAGCAATTTGCCATACAAAAACCATTGTCTATATTTTTATAACCTGATTAACTATATATTTATAGCCTGAATCCATTAAAAATTGATAATGCGAAGTGTAAAATGATATTGTGCAATAGTATGTAACAGGCAGAAGGAACCATCTCAGCCATAAAGTATATATCCAAACAAGTAAAAACGATTTGATGCATATCGCTTCAATAGACCACTGCAAATATACTGCACAAAATGGAGAAATTCGAATTTAATTTCAGCTGCTAAGCCAAAACCAAACCCAAAATGGATAATGCTCCAGTTTGCGGCATGGAATGCGTTGTTTTCAGCGCCATTTCAATTTACTTAACTCATAATCCCGACGCCAGGCACACACCACTGTGTAGAGCAGATCTCAGCTGGATGATGCCATCTATGTTCATGTGTGGGTGGCCACAAGCAATTGCGTAATATTTGGGGTGGCCTTGGGTTCGGTGATGGTGGGAGGGGATTCACAAGCACAAACACAAAAAAAAAAGGAGCCGAGTGGAGGAGCAGCCAATGTGAAATCGAGTCTTGTGAAGAAAGCCAACTCTTCGCATGATTTGTGTGTGCCCTGCTTGGCCCTGACTAGCCCTGACCCAAAACACATACCCAGATCCAGTTCTCAACTTGGCACCAAACTTATTGCATTTGTCGCTGGCGAAATCATATTTCAAATTTAATGGATTCGCTACGAGAACTCTAAGTTTCCTCCTACCAAACATTGTTCATGCCCCAATGAATTATAGTATATCAGGCACATCCGTATATCAGATCGAATAGAAAAGCTTTTGAACGTGCTACGTGCTAATAATATTTGATGGCATATTTTTATGCTCGTATTGTAATCGAAACGAAATGAAACCAGTGGGAATAATGACAATTATATTACGATACATTAGATACAAGATACATTAAGGTAATTAAACTCACATAGCTGGCAACAAAAGAATTCTTTATTAAATTAAATTAAATATTTGTCTTCAAATTGTAATTATGCTTGCATATTCGTCATATTTAGGCGGGGCAACTATATATATAACTATAATAATAATAAAAATGTTCATGAATTTATCTATATCAATTCGGTTATTCATGAAAACATGTCGATAAGATTGAAGTATGCCGATGTCTATTAAATCAATTTGCATGACTTATCTTATGATGTTAAGTAGTATTAATTATTTATCAATTTATATTTATATAATGTGAAATGAATAAATCTAAAAATTAATTTGTTTGCCATGTTTTTCACACAGTTTTGATTAAATGATATACATTTTTATATATGTAAGAAGAACTGTAATTTATTAGAACTAATAAGCTTAGTGATAATATTTATGCATATGTTCTAAGTATACACGTAATCGTAGATAACATTTATATTTATTTACACTCTCGTCGATTATTATTATATTATTAGAAGAGAGGAATTAAATATATTAGACAATCGAGGTATCCAGCAATGAGTAGAGAGCAGGAAAGATGCGGATCATATGCCTTTTAAACTGTGGAAACACCTCTTAACGATATCAAACCGCTGAAAGCAAAAGTGGATAGCAATGATAATAGAACATCCATTCTGAATGGGGAAATTGAGGAGCTACGCGAAAAGTTAAGTGATCATAAAGTAGATTAAGCTTTAAATAAGGAATTAAGAGACCAGATAGTTAGATCTAACAGTGATTTGCAAACCAGCAATTTGCACTTAATCAATAATGAATTGAATGATCTTAATTCCACACAACTATCGCAAATCGATTTGCTGGAGTTGAAATAACAGCTGGAGGAACAAAAGAAAATCATTGAGCAAAAGGAACAAGAATTATCGAATTTATATAATGCACAACAAAGTAAAATAAATATCGATACAATCCAATTGATGGAGTTAAGCAATCAGTTGGAGGCACAAAACAAAACCACTGCGGCAAAGGACCAACATATGTATATCCAATATACAAAACGATGAAAACAAATGTGAACGGAAATTGAAGGAATTAAATGTGAAACCGAATTAGATTGCGATCCTTTTGGAGATGCTCCGGGTGTTCCTGGATGGACAGATAGCCAGCAGCGAATCAACGGTCAAGAAGATTTCAACATACCGTGTAGGACTTGGCTCCTCCGATGGCGGCTTCTTCTTGGCCTTGGAGAAGATCCATCGCTTGACGAGCACCCAACCCCATGAACTCTATATTCATTTGGAATACTTTAATTGGGAAAACGAATATGAGATATCATCGAAAGCGATGAATACCGACTTAGTTTAAGTGGATTCAGTGGCAGTGCCACAAATCAGATGTTCGAATATAACAATAACCATCAATTTACGACATATGATCGTGAAAACTAACTACACTGCAATATGAATTATATTCTCGATTCGAAAATATAATTACACTAATTCTCAAATAAATAAATTACAAATTTTTGGAGCCTGATTGTCACTTCAATATGGAAAACAATGTAAATCACCTGAAAAGAAAAGTTCCTACTTCGTTATAAACCTTTTCACATTTTCAATGGTTTCAGGACATATAAGTTTTGGAAGATGCCGCGTGTGATTCAAATTGGTAGCTTAAATATCACAATAACAGAAAATGATTCACATAATTATCTGAAATAGCTCATTCAAAGTTATTTAACAGTTAAATGACCAAATCAAATCAGCCAACTCCATAAATCTGATGAGAAGCAAATTAGGCCGGCAAGGGTATCAGGGCTTAGGGCTTATCGCTGGTTTTTATCAATTAGCCTAATGTCCAGAATTGTACAGTTGTCAAAGCGGGTGTTTAACTGGACAGAAAATATATAATAATATAATAGAAATTAATTCAGCAATCTTTAAGACTCCTTTGGTTCGCAAAAACAATCCACTTAACTAAATTTCGTGATGTTCTTAATAGACAAAACTTACTCAAACATTTTACAAATTGTTGCCAACATTTTTCAAATGCAACCCATTGTATTTAAAGGTTGATTTCCGTGCTGAACAAAGGAGCCCCAAAAAGCCATCATCAATTGAAGGCACGCACAGGCCCAGGGACAGGAATCACAAATGTTGTCTACCTTTCTTTTGGGGCAGTCGATGGGGCAACTGTTGCTACTCCTTCCCCTTCCCACCAACAAGTTTGTTTTGGGCCCCAGGGTGCAAAACTGACACGAAAAGTTAAGAGCGCAACAGTTTATGAAAACGTGAACGAAGAGTGGGAAAAACAGGTGTGGCTGGAATATTATAAGATATTGAATATTACCTCGCGTTAATTTACGTTGACTCAACAATCAAAAGAAACTCATAATAAGATTAGATATTTCCGAGTCGTCAGGTCTTTATCATTTGTCTATTAGTTCCGTACCATTCCATTTCGGATCTATTGCTGCACGTTGCAAAAATATCACTTAATAACTGCGATCAATTATGTAGGTACCTGTCACCTTCGTCAATGTTTGTATAACACTTCAGCGAGCTTTGCGTTTGATTACAGACAATCCAGAGGAATTACTAGGATCTATCGGTGTGCAATATTTCTTTTCATATCAAACTGTCGCTTATCAATATATACATATATACAAATATATATTTATATATATACACATAACAACGTTGTTAAAGGATTTATGTTACAATGTAAGTCAATTAATACTGCTTCTACTCAAAAAAAAAAAAATAAAAATCACGTAACGAAATCTTTTGGCTTAAATGAGAAGTATTTGCACAATTTTTTTTGTAAATTATATGTACATTGAAGCCATAGAATAAATAGCGATATAATTAAGAAATTAATGCAAATAGGGAACAGTTTTTAAATGCATATTTTTCTGAAAGAAAATACAATACATTAGTAAATACTAAGCTGGCAAAAATAAACTAAGAGATTGGATCCTTCTTTCTAATCTAGATTCATGACTTTGTAGCGACGATTACGGCGATGACGATTGGCAAACGGTCATTTAAAGTAGTTGCTAAGATACGAACAAAGGTAAATTAAGTCGGATGATACAATAGGCTAGTCCTTTGAAGGGTTCCCTATCATAGGGACGTACAGCAGGAGTTGAACCACATTATTCGACAGAAACTGAGAAACGTCGAAAGACATTTGCGGCAATCGAAGTGGGCAGAGGCTTCAGGTCTCAGGCAAGCCAAACATCTATACATATATATTGATTATTATATTATTTGTATTATTATGCATTATGCTTGAACGTTCGCGCTTAATGGCTATATAAATGATGTGTTTGCAATTTTTTTTTTTGGTTCAGTAGTTGCCTTACCTTTTGAACACGCAAATCATCAAAGCAAAGCCCAAAACATACTGAGACAGAAGTACTTTTTCTCTTAATTAAGGAGAGTGCTATTGGTTTTTTATATATTTTTTATTTTTTTATATTTTTTGCAGGTACATATTTTCAATCCGAACGATTTGTGAAACATTTGCAATTCGCAAAAATTACTTGCATATGGAATTTGGAAATTGTTGTGAAATATGCATTTAAATTGCACTCCATTTTCATGGGAAATTGCAGTTTTTACTTAATGATAAGTATATGTTCTTTTTGCTTGTGTTCAAATGATAGCAACTTGATAAAGAATGAATAATGGTTGAAGAGGAGCAACAAAAACTGATTGTTTAGGCTCCGTCATTTAGTTGTGAGTACTTAGAAAAGTATTTCGCTCATTTGTATATCTAGAAAAAACAAAAAACAAAAACAAAGCAAATAACAATGCGACTTAAGCGGTTCGACAACTTGTGATAAAATAAAAATTATACATGCAAACAATAAATGAATATAGTATGAACATGTAAGTATGTGATTAGGTCTGTAACCATATACAGATATATGTATACATACTGATATGGAAAGGAACGCTTTACCCATTATAATTAATTTTCTATAGCGGCTTCTAAATGGTTTAGCTTCTCTATGCGTATTTATATATATATATATATGCGTATATATAAATATATATATATATACTGATAACCATAAATTCATAATTTGATATGTTGAGGTTTAACTTTGCTTTCATTCGTATTCTTTTTGTTTTTATTATTGTTGTCGTTGTTGTTTGTGCTGCTTTTTGTTTTATTATATTTTTTTTGCTGTTCGCATTCTGTGTTCTTGTTCTGCATGAACATAAAAAAAACGGTCTATAGCAGTATATATGTAAAAGTACACTAGTACTACACTATACTACTGTGCCTGTACAATGGAACGGAAGTTTCGATCTGTTTGTGGCTTATAATCGTACAATATATATATATATATATATATATATATATATACATATATACATATATATATATATATACATATATACATATATGTATATATATATATATATATACATATATACATATATATATATATATATACATATATACATATTTATCACATATATCACAAGCGGCTCATTGTGAGGCAAGCATGGAATTGAAATTCCAATTCTTTGCAGCAAGTTAGCTTTTATGCTTGCAATCACTCAACTTAATTCAATATTGTACTTTAATCGATATATAATTTGTATCGAAATACGAAAAATGCGCGCAGTTATCGATAAACTGAAGTAAACAGAATCTGCATATGGTATTTCAATTTGAAGTCTCTACCTCATACAGACGTGGCTAAATCGACTAGTCGGTTAATGCTGATCAAGAATATATATGAATAAATACTTTTTGCGGTCCACTCATCTGTTTTCGATGCGTTCAAGGTATTCAAATAATGTTGCAAATCATTATTCATGATTTAAATGAAAGCCCACACTGAAAAGCATACAAATTTGCTAAGTTTGCAGATATTCCGCCTTCAAACTGAACTTTATAAACATATTTATAAATGTTCATCTGCAGTAAATTTTAAATGTATTATGGTTCTTGCTTTGAACTCAAAATATTAACCTTGTGTGACGTGAAATGTGAAATGTCTGCTTACGAATCAGTCGAGCTTAGTCCAACATATTTAATAATGCCACTAAGGCCATTATTATCAGTGGTACTTGATAACAGGCTTGAGATACTACTCAACCATATAAAAGTGCTGGAGGCAAAAGTGGAAAGCAATGATAATCATCCATCATAACATCCATTCTGAATGGAGAAATCGAAATTAAAAGTTGGGTGATCATATATTAACTAAAGGTCTGAATAATGACTTGAGAATTATGTTAGATCTTTTCAAGTCTTCCAGCGAGCAGCAAAGCAGCGTTATAAACGAAATGAGCAACGAATTAAACATATACACCACCTCTCAGAAAAGTCCTCAGATGTATGCAAGAGATGTAATCTTCAAGCAACATCAAATCGATAGCGATGCAATCAAATTGAAAGAGTTAAACAATCAGTTGGAGGAACATAGGAAAAGCATTGAGCAAAAGGACCAACAAATATCCAATTTACAAAACACACTACAAGGTCAAACCGATAGCGATGCAATCAAATCAAACGAGACTCTCCATCATCTTTCAAATGTTTAACTGTTTTCTTACATTCTCTACAGTAGTTTAAATGCAAAGTACTATAAAAGTTACCCTAACTGGAGGGACGATGGTCTATATTGGAATGGCGCAGTCAAAAGTGTCAAAATGCTTATTCGACCAGCAAAAATATAAAAGTGATTCAAATGCAATATGAATTGTACTTTCGAGTTGTAAATATATTTTAATGAATTCTTAAATAAATAAATTGGCACTGCAGTATAACAAATTTGATAAACTTTTACCTGGCAGGCAAAATTTAGAAGCCTGATAGTGATTCTGATTAATAATATATATACACTTTACCGGGTCATAGATGCATCGTTCTATCTATATTATTTATCTATTTATCTATATTTATTTATCGTTTTTATCTATATTATTTAGACTATTTTTTCCCATTTTAAATCGGTTCAGGGTATAAAATAGTCAGTTTCAATGTTACTTGGTGTTTATGCATGCTTTTTCGAGTATTTTATTATATTTCATATTCGGATTCATATTACGAAAAAAAAAATTATATTTTTCTTGTTCTCATTACTGCAGTTCTTTAAGGGCTCTTCATGTGCTGGTATTATCAGCAAACTTTCTTAGATAATCAATTTCGAGTGCCGCAGCAGCTATTGCAAATGTCTTTCCGTCAAATTATAAAAGAAAATTCCATTTCTTTTGGCAAATCGAGCTGTGCGCCAACGGAGAAAAAGTGAAAAATTGTCAAAATTGCCAATTCAATCACAAGAAGAAAAACAATGCAGCCAGACAGAGAAAGACAGACAAGCACAGAGAGAGAGAGAGAGAGAGAGAGAGAGAGCGAGAGAGAGAAAGACAAAAATGTGAGAAATTGCAATGCAGGCAAAATTTCGCCCAAAGTCCCAAGCGAAACGAGTTCAAGTCGAAGCGGACTTTGAGAGTGGCAGGTGGGGGTGAGAGTCCCACTTGACTGGCGGCCAAGAGGAGCAAGCTGGGACTGCATTCGAGCTGGGTCCTTGAATGCTCCAAGGGGCAACTGCTGCCACTGGCCGCCGATGACAAAGTTGGCACCAGGCGACTCAAGTAATGCAGAGCGGCATGCGAAAGTGGCAAGCAAAACAAAGGCGCACAAAATTGAATAACCTGCAGCCACATAAACACATACATACATCGCTTGCCTCCGCCAGCACATGAGTGCCAGAGCTACACTGGCAAAAAAAAAAAAAGAATGAAAGCAACATTGTGCGACTGGGTTGTGTTGTTTGGGGTCAGGTTAGAGGTAAATTACAAGTTAAAAACATAATAATTAAGTTGCTGTTGCAACTTGTAAAATTGTAATTCTGGATAAGGCTGTGCAAGGTTTTGAAGCGTTTCCCGAACACGGATTGTGTTCATAATTTGAACATGCAAATCGAACATGCAAATATTAAACTAGTAACAAATTCATGATTAAAAAGCATTTTTTTTTCGAAAATCAGTGGATAGTATTTGTAGCACAGCCTTTTGTGCAAATGCAGTCGGATTGTTGCTTCACAGCGATCAATTCGTCGAATTCAATTAAGGCGCATTTTGTGTGAAAATATGACCAATATGCTGCGACAGTTTTTAGGAGGTAGTCAGTCCTTCTTCTTGGTCGTTGCTCGCACAAAACAGCTTTCGAAATGGCATTTTAAAAAATGTAATTGCCAGTGGCAGGCAGCGAGGACGAGCATAGCATAACATGGCATAGCCAGGAGGCAGGACAGGAACAGGACTTGTCGCGCAGTTGCTCAACCGCTTGAGTGTCTGTCCAGGTCAAATTGCAAGTCAGCTCTGGGGCTTTCTGTGTCATGTTTGTCAAATTGAGTGAAGTCCTCATCCTGCTACAGTTTGTTGTTGTTTTGGTTGTTGTTGTTGTTGTTGATATTCATGTCCTGTGCCCTGTCCGCAGCCCAAGTCCACAGTCATTCCATTTAGTTCAACTTACGCAGTTACTTTTCACTCGGACCACCCCAGCGGCGGCAACGTCTGGAATGGGACAATGAATCCATCAAATGACTTGCGTGCCCAAGAAATAGAGAGCCGGAATCGCCGAACCGGAAAATTCTTGCAAAGAAAAATATATACATTTGTACTGGAAATTGCGAACTGAAATTTATGCTATTCAACTTGTTAAAGAGCTCAAGTTGTCTTCGAAGCGCAATAGTTTTCTCTCTCTTCTGTATTAAGTATTAAGTCGAATAAAACCGTTAGAAAGTTGTATGTTCAAACAATACTTTTCTTCCAATAAAGTACACAATTTGTAGCTAAAATATTTTGCCTTCCGTCAAAGGCTAAAGTGAAGTGAAGTAAATATGAAGAAATGCCGCCTGCGGATACTTTTTGTCTTGGTTTGTTGTAGTTTCTCCTATAAACTTTTGCTTGACAGCTGACAACAGAATTCTGACTGTGGCAAAACAGTAGAATGAACATTTCGGGCATGTTTGCATAAAAAGCATTCACAAATAGCTTAAACGTTGCCCTGGCATATTTTGTCATCTTTTGTGGCAGCAAGCCAGCCAGGCAAACTATCTGCCTTCGAGCTGCTCCTTTTGCTCCATCATCTTGCAGCATTATGAGTCACTTTCGTTAAATAATCCACAATATAAACCAAGCATTATGACAATCATTATTTCTAGCTACAACGTTTAAGAATGCGACTCAAAGCGAAATTTGAGAAATAAATACTCTTCAATACACATACAGAAATGAAAATGTATGCTATATGTTTTTACAGTTTTAAATATTTCAATTAAGATTTTCTATTTTTTTTACCACGAAATTCCGAACAGAAATTAAACATTAAGCCAAGTTACTGAATTATTAGTCCATTAAAATAGCGAAACGCTAAAAATAATAATTGAAACCAATTCTTTACTTTCAGTTTCGGTTTCGACATCCTGATTATTCTTAAGCGAAAACTTTCAGATAGTTCTCCTTAAAGCCTGTTAAATGTACACAAAATACACTTACGCGTTAACACGAAACAAGCATTAAAGCATAAAACAAAGTACACAATAAACTCTTTTGAAATTTGAAAAAAAAAAAACAAACCAGAAACAGAAACAGAAACAGAAACTAGACTAGAGCTCTACGCAATCTTAATTGTCATAATCACAGCGAGGGGAGGCACAACACATATACGAACACATTTATATATATATACATATATAATATATGTATATATATATATATATATATATATACAATATGTGTGTGTTAGTTACCATATCCTCGCGAGCCGCGTGAAAAATTAAAACGTGACACAAATTACTTGACTCTTTGGGGCACACACTTACACACTCACACACACTCACACACACACACTCACATACTGAAATTCCATTAACCGGAGCAGAGGTGTTGCGGGGAGCGGAGCTCGGGGCTCATGCTCGACAGCCGCACTGCGTCTGTCCCGAGGGCTTGAAGGCGACGAAACGCCTCCCGCATTTTGTCTACATATGCACATATATAGGTATGTGTGCGTGTGTGTGCTAGTGTGTGTGCGTGTGTGGGTATCTCATCCTCAGTCGCACCTCGGGGGGCCTTTGTTAATAATTTTTTTGTTCGCGTAGATTTCGCAAGCACGCACATGTTGCAAAGAAGAGGAAGGGCGGCAGAAGGAGCACCAGGCCAGGCCAGGCCAGGACAGGCCAGTCAACAGGACATCCCCATCAGCCATTTGCATATTAAATGTGAGTGAATATTCCTAAAGCACAAGTCCCTTGTTGTTCGCGTTTTAAAACACACATTGTTAAGTACAAAATGGCAAATTATATTTTTTGTCAAAATAAATCACAAGTAAAACGATGGAAATGAATTGGAAATAATCTGAACAAAATCTATTGTAATGTATATTGAATTGTAGAAATTGTAATATATATTCCTGAAGACTTCAAGCACTAGTTACGCATATAGTATTACAGTTATAATAATAAAATAATAATAATAATAATAAAAAATACTTGCTTCCATTAAATAGTGTTCAATATATACAAATTAAGCAAGTTTTTTTTCTTAAATTTAACCCATGTATTTTTACAGTGTACTCGTAAAGATTAGAAACTTGCTTGAATCGATTTTGTGAGTCAATAATCTAAGTGCTTGTCATTTGGTGTTCTTATTACCACTGGGTCTCTTCAATCTCTAAAACAATTGCCGCCTGTGCTCCCTGAGGCACCACATACCCCATTCGCCTTCCATTCTCCTATTTTCTTCAGTTAGCAGCGTTTTTTTTTCACAGTTCGCCACCCCAATTAGCAGCTGCTTAGCTAATTTGAACAACAACACACGATGCTAATGGGGATATAACATCCAGAAACAGAAACAGACACACACGCACACACACACACACCAATAACAACGCATATGTGCACTTACCTCGAGGGATGGTTGGATGGCTCCCAGTCACAGTCTGGTTGGGCGGAACACGAACGTTTCGCACGGCGGCAGCAGCGACACTTTTGATGGCTCCACTCTGTGCCATTCTTTTTAGGCAACAAATCGACAACTCTCGTTTTTGTTTCGCCTGATCATTTGCAGGTGTGCAGTTGCAAATTTTGTTGCTGTTGTTGCTGTCACTGTTGTTGTTATTGTTGTTGCGATAAATTCAAAGCGGTTAAAATGGTTTCTTTTTTTTGGCACGTTCGGGTTTTTTGAATGAGTTTTCGTGTTGTTTGATACATAAAAAGGGAATTGGAAACAACATAAGCTCGCGACTCGTGCTGTTATTGTTGGGTTGTTGTTGCCAGAGCAACTTGCAAACAGGGGCAGTCGACAAAAAAAACAACAAAAAATAAATAGGAAAGCAAGAGTCAGGTGTGAGCCAAAAAGCGAGCCCCTTTTCACCTCAGCATTCTGCTGCAAAGCGCGCGCACCTTTAACCGAAAAGTGTAAATAAAATAGTAAAAAACAAAAAAGGTAGGCAAATGAAACAGGAAAAAGCAGCAACAACAACAACAACAAGCAGCACACGCACACGCGGAAGAAACAGAAGGAAAATCGAATGAGCCGTTGGGCGGATGGATAGAGATAGAGCAATACGGCAATAGGGGGAGACAGACCGCAGAGAGAGAGAGAGAGAGAGGAGAGAGAGAGAGAGAGAACGCATATGAGAGCCTGCGGCAAGAGAGGCAATGTCTGCTGCCAATAACAACATTTTTTTTTGCCTTGCCCTTTTGCCGTTTTTTTTTTGTTTCACTTTTCTCACAGGATGCGGCGTTTTAAATACTTATTCAATTGAGACACATACATGCAGACATACATACGTATATATATTTGTACTTGTATATGTATTTATAATTCTAACGGCGACCGCACGCAGAGATAATTTGACGACGGAGTTGCTTGTTATGCTTATTTAGAGACACTCCAAACGCAGTTTACGTTGTCGTTGTCCAGGCGCGCCAACTGCCTAGCTAAAACTAACTGTAGATTTACGAGAAATCGCACGGCGATACGCACGCTGCTATCTCACCCGCACGTACTGTTATTCCGAATGCGACTGAATGCAAAAGCGAAACGGAACGGAAACCAGAAACCGCTGCTCAACCAGCATTTTGATACCCCCATTATACACTGAGCGCCAGCAGTTTATGCTCGCATGTATCGAAAGTGCTATTTCCATATGCAAATATACACATAGTATAAATTGTAGAACCTTTTCCAATTTGTATATAAAATAAATATGCATATTAAGAATTTAAGTGCTCTAATCTACAGCTTTTACATTCCACTATACATTTATGTGGGGGTGTATGCTGTTAAAGGCTTATGGCAGACACAGCTGTGCTTGCGTTAACAGAGCGCTGCCAATAACAGAATGCCCAGCGCTGTTATCTTTCAACACACATATGTAAAATAACAGCTTTGAGTTGCGCGGTCGATTTTAAAATGTGTATATATATATTTTAACTGGGGAACTTTCATTATTCGTTATAAGTAAAGTCAACGCAAGACTTTAACAAATTGTTATTTAATATTGCTTTGTAAGTATTATGTATTAATATTATTTTCTTTTTAAAGAGTTGAACACGATTCGAATAAAAAACTTAATGCTTAAATAGTTTTGTGTCAGACCCTGGAGTTTCGTGGCAAACGATATGCTTAACCAGGAAGTTTTTGGCAACTAAGGCAAAATTGACCACATTCCAAAAACTAAACTAGATTTGATTCGAGTTGCTTTTACATATTCCGCATACTTTAGGACTATAGATACATTCTTTGGAGCGTGGCCATTATGGCAGTATAAAAATATGATTAGCACTTGGCAGCAAAAATCTAAGGATCGATGAACGATATCATAATGTAGCGTGTGCCCTTAGTTACCAGCAGACCCTCGTGGAAATGGGTCAAACGGCCAGGATGCATCAGCATCCAGCCCTTCTTTGTCTCCGTCACGGAGCAGTTGTAGCGCAAAAAGCGACATCCACCGCCCTCATAATCGATGCCAACATTGTTCATCGCAATATTTATCGTGTACGTGGATGAATCGTGGTGTGGACGCAACGAAGGCTGCTCATCGGGCCTATAGCGCACCATAAAGTTCATTAGTGAGCGTGGCGGCTAAAAAAAAAACAAAAAAATATTTATAAAAATAAAAATTTAATTTGGATTTTAGATAAATTCTGCACTCACATTGTGGTAATAGCCGGTAAAGATGCGCTCCTGCAGCGGACGCACAAACATTTGCAGGAACTTCAGATAGACCTGATCGAGTCCCACCTGACGCATATGGATATCACGTGTCGGCACCGCCTCATAGCCGCCCTCCAAACGTTTGTCCTGGTTCTTGCCTTCCGACCATTTGCCGAACGCCTCCATTATGGCGACCAAGTCATCGCAGAACGCATCTGTCACAATGTGTAACCAGTAGACATCTGGACACGGCTGTGGTATAACCATGCTCTCGTTCAGCTGCGCCGAATAATTGGGTTGTATATATTTGATGGTCCAATCATAACGATTGCTGAGCAACGTATGGAAATCGGGACGAACAACGGTGCTATTGAAATTCTCTGCATTGACCAAGTGGCCGAGATAACGTTGATTGCTCACATACATGAAGATGCCCTAAAGATTATATATATATAGTTAGTATAGTTATAGTATAATATAGTAGTAGTATAATAATAATAAATTTGTTCTGTTTAATATTTCATTTAAGCAGGAAAAATTAATTATTAATAGTATGTAAAAAAAAGAAAACAAATATAAATTAAACTGAAAGAAAATCAAACCTTTGCACAAATAGTTCGAATATCCCAAATATATATATATATATTAATAGTTCGAATATCCGATATATATATATTAACCAATAACTTACCGCATCTCGCAGTGATTTGCTCAGGGCCATATCAGGGTCGAATTCGTTGTGATCAAATTTGATAGCATCGAAGGCGCTACGCTTGATCAGATAAATGGTTGTCACATGTGGCACATTGAATATGCCTCTAAAAGAGAGAGAGAGAGATATATATATATATATATATGTTATGACGCACAGTAGCAATGCGATTATGGACTATGTGTAGGTTTCGCAACAATGTTGTTGTGGAAATGGAAAGTAGCGAATACAGCGAAACAGACTCGATTAAATTCAATTTGAGCATTTGAACAAACAAACAAAGAGCACATTTGTCAGGGGGCTACCCTAAACGCAGTGTGAACAAAACATTCGCCGCTGGCATACGAGGATAAACGGATCGCTCTCGGATTCGCAACGATTTAAAATGACCAGCATCTGGTTTAACCAGTGCTGGCTGCTGTTGCTGCTGCTCTGCCATGTACAGGCACAAAGTGAGTGATCGACAGATCATCCGATCTCTCACAATCTCCCTATTTCTTTAACTGTCTCTCTCACTCTCTCTCTATTTGTCACTCTCACTCTCACTCTCACTCTCTCTCTCTCTCCCTCTCTCTCTATCTCTGTGTCTCCTATAGGAAGCACCGGTGGACGCAATGTTCTGCGTCGCAATTATACGGGCAAGAAGCCAGTTGTCATCCAGCACAGATCACAGGATGCCGTCAACTACTACGATCATGAGAATGTAAGTTACGCCCTCCAAAAAGAATCAAATATATTAAAATAATAAGCGTATATTTGTCAACAGGGTGCCAAGATCATAAAATCGTCACACTTTGAACTGGATTACACTTTGGGCCGCAAGATTACATTCTTCTGCATGGCACAGGGTGAGTACAAATTCAAAAATATACAAATTAAATGAACTTGGATATATCAACTTCCCTATTTGCAGGCAATCCACGTCCAACTATAACCTGGTTCAAGGATGGCGCTGAATTGTATCAGCATCGCTTCTTTCAGGTGTGTGTGTGTGTGTGTATTTGCACTGAGACAAATTCGTTGGCAGTTTCAAGTGAATTGATTGGTTTTCTTTTTTTTAAAGGTACACGAAACGCATCCGGAACCAGAAATAATTAAATCAAAAATGGAAATCGATCCAACAACACAAATGGATGCAGGTTAGTAAGAAATCGAAGAAACGATATTGAAAATAATATATATGTTGAATATCCAAATGTGCATATACCTTTCATATTTCTCGCTATTTATTCACCATATCTTTTTCACTATTAGGCTACTACGAGTGCCAGGCGGACAATATATATGCGATTGATCGGCGAGGCTTTCGCACGGATTATGCCATGGTTAATTTTTAAGAGCCTTTCAGTTTTTGTGTCTGTTTTTTTGTTTTTTCTACACTAATCCCAACTCAACCGATATGCTGAACAAGATTTTGCAAATAAATGACAATAGAGTTTTCTTCGAAAATTCAAGTGCGTTTCGAAAACACTTTTTGCGCTTCAATTTCAATTAAGTTGATTTTGTGTTCTCGACCATTCGTCGCATTGTCTGCTCTGCCCTGTGGCTGTGTGGTGAGGTTTGGTGTGGTGTGGTGTGGTGGGGTTTGGTGTGGTTTGGTTTGGTGTGCGTAACCGACAAATTGTCTCAATTACCCTATTTAAACAATTTTTTTGCATTTATTTTATTAAAATGTGTGCAAGCAAAATAAGAAAAACAAACTGTTGTATGCAAATAAACAACAGTTATGTATAGTCTGACATCTATTGCACAGTGGGACAAATGTAAGCGAAAATATATTCGAGTTCTAGATCTCTAAGAACTAACATTAAATGAACACTAAATGAAAAAAAAAATATATATATATATATATACATATATATGTATATATATACAATAAATATTAGTGATTAGTGTTGGGAAGTAAAACTTGAAACTGAAAAATTTGAATGGAAATTATCAAGTACCATCAACAAATTTGAAGACAAACTATCAATATATATCAGCATCAATAAATAATATTTGCGAACATAACTGTTAAGCATTAAACACAATAAGCATCAGCACCAATAAATCATATTTATAAACATAACGGATAAGCATTAAACTTGTCTATTTATATATTTGAACAAATGTTTTTGGTATACTTGCACCACTGTGCACCACAATTCAGTTTCACCCGATGGGCAAATCAAATCAAACGAAATTGAGAGAAATATGTAATGTGGACAACCTGTGGAGCTGCAGCTGAGTCTAAAATAAAAATAAAAAAATAACCGAAACGAGAACCAAAGCCAAAAAAGCGAATCACCCTGGCTGGATAAAATGCGAGACCCAAGCGACGCCGCCAATTGTGGCAAATTAGATGGATGAGATGAGATGAGAACATGCCAGAGCGAACAGCTGCCCAATCAGTTGCCGCTCAGACGAGATTCGCACAGCAACGTGGGCCGCTGTTTTGTGTTGTGTTCAACAATAGGATGCAAGTGAAATGCCTGTTAATCTGCATTGGCCTGAGCCTGGGCCTGCTGCTCCTAATCGCACCAGTGGGCGAGGCGCGTCGCGGCCGTGGACGTGGACGCACCAAGTCGCGAGTACAGATTGGTTTGCCCATAACGGGCAAGTATCGTGATCCCGAATCGGATCAATACTATAACAATAATAATGTGAGTGTTGGCAATTGTACACACAAAATCATTTACTCAAAAGAACAACAACAACAACAACAAAACAATCTTTCGTTGCTAGGGTGCCAAAATCTTGCAGGCCTCGCACTTTGATCTCGAGTACGTGCTGGGCCATAAGATAGCGTTTCTGTGCGTCGCCAAGGGTAATCCCCGTCCGCACATCACCTGGTACAAGGATGGCGCCGAAATCTATCAGCATCTTTATATGCATGTGCACGAGTGGCGCATTGGCGATGATCGCGTCAAGTCCAAGATCGAAATCGATCCGGCGACACAAATGGACGCCGGCCTCTACGAATGCACCGCGGACAATATGTATTCGATTGATAGGCGCAGTTTCAAGACAGATTTCTCCATTGCCTTCGATTAAACGACGACCCACTCTCATGTGACCATTTCCATTTGTTTAAGCAATAAATTTGTTTGTAGCCCCGTAGAAAGATGGCTGCTTGTTTTTTGGTTTTTTGGCTTACATTAGATCCCGCTTCACAATGTCTACGTAGTCGTGGGAGCGTGCATAGTAACCGTTCTCGGAGAGCGCGCCCCAGAAGTTGCTCCACAGCTCGTGGTATTTGGAGAACACGGGCGCCGCAAATTGCCTGCAACGATTAATTTGCTTTATTATTTGCTTTGATTGACCTACCATCGAGTGGCCGAGACTTACTTGTTCAACCGGAGCAGCGCACGGAGCAACTCGCGGTCATCGATATGCGCATCCCCATCCACATAGAAAATGTAATCGCTGTGCTGCAACTTTGCCTTATCGCTGCCAAAAAATAAATGGGTATTCGTCAGTCAGTTTAATAACTATTTACAACTTTTGAGTGTCTTAATTAAAATTCTTAAACACAAATTGTGTAAATATTGAGCTGACTACATGTGAAATATATTAAAAACAATTTTAATGAATTTCGCATGAAGGAATATTCAAAGAAAGGTTTCTAAGTTTATGTCAACTTCTACTAATTACTAATTTTGCTCAATTCAAATTGATCTATATTTAAATAAACAAATATAGTTTTTTTATTGAGACATTAATTTAATACTTAATTAAATACAAATAAATGTTAGATAAATGAATTACTTTTGAGAGTAGAACTACTTTTTAGGCCTTTTAAGCTTTCACATTTTATCATATTATTATATACTTATCAACAACTAGAAAAATACTCACAGTGCCAGCTGTCTGCCTTGACGTTCATCCAGTTGATCCGTGGAGAGGACAAATTTGACGCTGGCATAGCTCATGCCTTGATTGTTCACATAGGACGTGATGAGGTCGTCGTGGAGAGCAGCTCCGCTATAAATGAACAGATGCAGATTCTTTTTGGGATAGTTGAGTTTCTCAATGCCGGCGAGGAATAGATCGAAGAAAGGCACCGGTTGCGGCACCATCACAGCCAACGTAATAATTGGCAAATTTTGTTCCTGCCAAGAGGAAAAAAAAAAGATAGCAACTCTTAAAGGAGACATAAAGATCACACATACATCCAAATCGAGGAGATACTCCATGCAGACGGTGCAGATGCCGCTAAAGGTTTTGGCCAGATAGTTGCCATAGGAATTCAAATCAACCTTGCTCAGCCCATTGCCATGAATGATATTGGGCTTGGTCAAGAAATTAACGTTCTCAACTATGCCCTGGTTGCTGTCCAGATCCACTCTCAGTTTCACATCATCCTTGGCGCCATGGAGATTCTGAAACAGTTTCGACTGTGTGTCCAGCTTCATTCCCAGCTTGGCACGCTTTGTCTCGTCGAGATACACTTTGGTGTAGTACAACTGATCATCACCAGTGTCCTCGATGGGCTCCTCCAGCAGCGCATTCACCTGCGGCGCATAACCAATGAAGGCGCCTGAGTTCAAGTAACGGGACTCCTTGCCCGCTACCTCGGGATACTGATTGGCCAGACTCTTGTCGGGCCAACAGTATTTCTCGGCCGAGAAGAGCAACTTGGCATCGGATTCCTTAAACTTTTGCAGAATCTCCTCGAGCATAGATGTGATGATGACATCGTAGCTGCAGAAGAACTCATATTAAATTCCATTTATACAAAATTGACCAGCAATTTCTCACCTGTCCGTAAACAAGATAATGGTATCCTCAGCATCCTTAAGAGGCTCAATTGCTTTGCGCAGCAGATTAATCTTAAAGCCACCGCCAGCACTCTTCATATCGCCTCCTTTCCATTCCTCGCCCATGCCAAGAGTGGTCACCTGTTATGACAAAAGACACCGATTCTTTTAGAATATAATATAAACACAGCTTATATAAAAACTTTAATGTTTTCCTGAATTGATTAAGAGCCAGGAGAAACTTTAAATGTTCAAGATTTTGGGCAGTGCAAGAGACTTTAGTAGGGATTTGGTAAAAATGCACACAGAGAATATTTCAGCTCGCTTCGCTTATTGTGTATATATATATATATATTTATATATACATATATATATATATATTCTTGAAGAGGAGTCAATCTAGTTGGTAGATGCTTACTTCCGCCTGTTGCATACTCATTCATTATACCCGTTGGAACCATTTGCAATAGTTAATAATTGTAATGAAACTTTTAGCTGTGCTCATTTAAATAATTTAAATTTGAATATCTGAAACAACGCGCTTATTGACTTTAAACATTGAAAGCATCTTCCAGTAGTCAATTTGCAATTACATTTCAATTCAAGTTTCTAGAACTGACTCGTATATATATACATATATATATATATATATAAATATAAGGCTAATATTGCAAAGACTAAATGGCTAAGTTCACACAATTCTTGAAATACACAAAAATTAAACACCAACAAAAAAGAAGCAGCAAAATATGAAATTTAAGCAATGCTTTAGAACAAAAGCCGGCTAACCAGCTTATCAGCCAGTTGTCTTTCTGTTTTTTTCCATTTTCTTTTTTTTTTTGTTTTTGTGTTGTATTTCTGTGAACGTGATCGTAAGACTATATGCGACACTCACACACACACACGTATATATGTATGTATGTACATGAGAGAGAGAGCGAGAGAGAGAGAGAGAGAGAGAGAGAGTCATTAACATAAGGGAGCCGGCAAAGCTTTTTGTTGATAAGTAAAAATCATCTAAACAATACATAAACGGAACGTTGCGACTTCTATCAATCGTACTACATAATCGGGAACTGAATTGTGCTAATTAGCCCGGGGCTCTAACTGGCCGATTGGTTAATGCCTATGGCCGACGTGATTAAATACACATCCAAATATGTGCCACAAAGTAAACAACGAGACAAGACGAGACGAGCTGAGACGACCAACACATGCTGCCCCAGAATAATTCTCAGCCAATCTGTGTGCAGCACATCAGAGCCGCAGTCATCTGGAAGCCAGTGCCGGATGCTTGGACATACATATATATATATATATACATATACATAGAAATACAGACCCAGATACAAAGGCGACAATACAAAATAATAAAAGTGTGTCGCAAACCGAGATAGGTCTCGGCAAGAGTTCATCTTTGGGTCAATAGTTTTATATATATATAAAATATATATATATATACATACATAATCAAATTCCAAATAACCACTTAGTTGAATAGCTGCTTTAGCAATTCTTAAGTTGCCAACTATCAAACAAAGAATTTTGTTTCTATTTCCCAGTGCTTTCTTTCAAGCATAATTTCTCTTGTTTTTTTGTGTTAAGAATAAAATTTAAATTTGCATTGCAAATTTTAGACAATAGATGAAAGAATTTTAACGGCATTTTTGACAAAATGTTATTCATTTGAATATGGCAATATTTGATTCGATTACTCACCTCAATGTCATAGACTTTGGCAGATCGTATATAACGGCGATATCCATCGGTTGGTTCGCTGGCCACAGTGAAGACTTTGATTTTATCTGTTCGAAATGCGAAGAATAGATTAAAGAAAAAAATCGAATTTAAATTAATAGATGTTAGATTGCAAATATTTGTGGTTGCCTTTTGTTACATATTTATATATTTTTAGTTCAAGGTGTTCTACAATAAACTTTTAACCTTTTTACTTTAAGATAGATACATTAAAAATATACAAATATTAGTTTAAAAAGGAAACAAATTCAAATGCAAAAATAATATAAATTATTTTTTTACTTATATGCTTCTCTAAATTTACTTTTTGAACTTTTTACTGTTACTTGTGCGTAATATGGGTCATACACACATACATACACATACACAGCCAAATTTATGTGTGTCAGGGACACGAAGTCCTGGCGAAATCCTTGGCAAAATGCGCAAAGGAAAATCCATAAAATTAATAGCCATGTAAAAGAGCTAATTCGAAATATTCCAAGAATTGAAACTAATAATAAAAGCTAGCTGGAATCTGTTGCACATCTTACAGCACTCAGCATTTCCGAGTGCCAACGAACGCGTTTGAGGGGATGCTGGGAATGGGGGAATGGAATAGAATGTAAACAAAAACCACAAGACAGAGAGATGCACACATTGAGATCTGTATGTGTTTGTAAATGCAATTTAATTTTTTAGTGCTTATGTCGTGCTAATTCCAGTGATGAACTCATTTTTCTATATTCTAGAAACTCAATACGAACCATTCAAATCTTTTTTGCTGCTTGCAGCTGCATCCGCTACAACTTCGGGTGCAGCATCAACGACATCTTCGGCCTCCGATTTGGAGTGAGCTCCTTGCACGAACAACAACAACAGCAACGACGCCGAAAAGAATAACAAAAACAATGCATTTTTTTTATGGTTTTGCATGGCGCTTATTTTCTTATACGCAATAAACACGAACACACGCACAAAATGTTTCACACTACTTTAAAATACACAATTATTTGTTATAATTGTCGCATATTCTGCGCTGTAAATTGAATATCAAGCGAATAAAATCCAAAAATGTTATTCCGCTACACAAGCTCACACAACAACTCATATAGGATGAATGAATGAATGGGGGGCGACCACGCAGTGTAGTAGTGCTGTAAAACTTGCACAAACAGCGGCCTTAGTTATCGATACAGATTTATCGAACGATATTAAATGAAATTATTGGCGCACAACTTAAAATTTATTCAGCAAAATCTTCCGCGTGCCGGATTACATATGTAGATACATGAGTGTTGTTAGGGTATAAATGTAATTTACGATATATATATACACAATTAACTGAGCGGCAGAGTTAAACAATATATATTTATATATATATATATATATATATATATATATATATATATATATATATATATAGATTCAATGAAATCAGGGTATGCTTAGTTTGTCAGCTTGTCAACGCGTTGTATTGAGCATGTACACATCTATATTGTCTTATTTGAACAAATTGTATCAAAAATAAATTGACAAATACAAAAACAAACAAAATGAAAAATCTCTTCAACTAATCAATTTATCATCATCTTGTATCGGAGGTGGTATCAGTTGCGATGCTGGAGGTATGTAAATCAACAAATTTCGACAGCTCCTTTGCGATTACAGCATGCCAAATCCCTTGGAGTAGTTGATTGCCTTGAGCAGACGCTCTTCCAGTTTCTCCTTGCTGCTGTACTCCGGCAGCAGCAGCACATTGAAGCAAGTGTGCGAAGTGGGCAAACGATCGCTGTCCGGTCCATGGCGCGTTATCAACAGTCGCAAACATTTCAGGCCACCAACGGGCACCCGGTCCGAGCCCGTGGTGAACTCGAGCAGCTTGCGCTTGGACTCGTGCGGCATGGCGTGCACAATGCTCCAGAAATCCTGTACAATTTGCGTTTCCTCCGTGTACCCACCCTCGTACTCTGTCGAGTGTTCCAGCTCCACAAAATCGAACTCCTGCAAAATGCACACACACAAAAAACAATTATGTAGACAAAAAAGAAACGCAACTATTCCATTAACTTACGCGGCTGCCGCAAACAAGCTTCTCAATCTCCTCGGGTCGGAAGAGTAGCTTCAGCGGCGACTCATCGGTAACCATTTCGAAACCTTTACGAAAGGCATTAAACTGCTGCTGTATGTTCACGTTGAGCAGAAAATCACTGTACAGATTGACAAACAGCCGCTTGTTATGCTGACCCACAAGCACCTCGCTGCCATGCGGCACCAGTTCGTGTTCGACGAGCTCGCCAAACACATTGCTATAGCTGATCTTGAACGTCTGCTCGAACACCTCCTCCATGTCGTGACCCTGGTAGTCCAGCATATCGTTCAAACTCTTGTACAGCGTCGGACTCCAATCGCACAAATCGTAAAAGGTGCCACGATAGCCCATCAGTTTCCGATAGACTACCATGGGAAAGTTCACAGCCAGGATGACATTGTTGTAAATGGCCAGGCCAATAATGATGCCAATTAGCGTGAATTGTGCGCCATTCTCAAAGGGAGTGGCATTGAACCTATAAACGTGACATATGAATTAATAAACTTGACAATTATTAATGCCTTCAATGATAAATTGGTAATATTTGCTAACCACATATTGTTGGTCTCCTCCTGCTGCACAAACATGCCAAAGGCTGGATTGAAAATCTCCTCAACGATCAGTTGAAAGAACTCTTTGGATACGCCACCCTCATCGATGCCCTGCTCACCGACAAACTCCACAACGAGCTGTTTCTTCAGATCCTTGGGATTGCTCATCGCAACCAATTCCAGCTGCAAAATCAAATTATACAATTATCTCCAAAATATATATTGCTCCTGCTGACTGAATCTCACCCCGATGAGTGCATCGTTGATTAGTTGATCGCGTCTCACTGTGAGCTTGAGATCGGGCCGTGCTCCTTCCTGGCCATCCTGGCCATAGTTATGGAGTATCGAATAGAGCGAGGAGTAACGTTCGCTATACATCCGCATGCGACAGTCGTAATATAAAGCATCCACCTTGGTGGCCGGCGTTAGGATGAAGGCGTACAGCATGAAACAAAAATAGTTGGTGTGACTGGAGCCCAGTTCGCTCTCCATGGCCAGAGTCTTGTATGACAGATAGTCTTGATGCATCTGGATGTGTTCGCTGAGCGCCTCGTTGTAGAACTCCTCGAGCGGCACAAGTGGGCTGCGACAATCGATGAACGACACCTTTAAGAATTTCTCGAGCGGATCCTCAGCAAATTTCGGCATATGCGGCTGTTGCAATGAGCTATAAACGAACAGATCTTCGCCCTCCTCGTTGGCGGCCGCAGCAGCAGCGGCGGCTGCCTCGCTCTCGACCACCTCCTGCAGTGGCAGCCGGCACGAGGGTCGCTCAAGCACACTGGCCAGTATGTTGGCATAGAACACAATCTGTGCGAAGGGAAGTTAAATGAATCCATCAAATGGATGGCTGCTGGAGGGTGGACTCACCTTCAGCACTTTGGTCAAGCTTATGATATGCGCATTCTCGCGCACACCCTCCTCGTTGAGGAGCACCAGGAGCGTTATCTGCTGTTGGCAGGAGGACAACAGCGACTGCAACTGATCCGGACAATATTCGCCCCATATTAGCGCCAGACGGGCTTGCGCCTTCACTGGAATCGTGGCAGTCGCATGGCACAGTCTTGGCAACACTCGATCCAGATATTCCATGTCCGTAACGCTATTGTTAGCCGTCGCTAAAATAAAAAAATATAATAAAATAAATATATCTAAATAAATGTAATATTGATGGGTTCTTCTCACTGTTGGTGGCCATGTCGAAGCAGATGACAAGGCAATGGATGGCCTGCTCCCAGGAGAATGTCTCCCACGTCTCCTGCCTGTAGCTGAGCGAGCGAATTAATTCCGTTAGCTGGATGACGCTATTCGTCAGATTCTCGGAAATGACTTGACAGGGTGCTCCAAAGAGCAGACGCTTGATGCGTCGCAAGCCGAGAAAATCGATTTTAATGCCCCTATGTAGAAACTTGTCGTTTAGCTCGTGTTGCGATGGATCCATTGGCTCATCCTCATCCTCCTCGTCTTCAACGTCGTCGCTATCGTTATCGCCATGTGCATTATCGGTTTCATTTAGTTCACCATCCTCGTTGCGATATTCGTGAACCGTTTCCGTTTCCGTTCGCGTCTCCACTCTTTGCGTGCTGTCCTCATCCTTGTCATGCTCGCCCTCCAGCTGACGCAGCTGCTCCTTGTTCAGCGTCTTGGTCGATTTGGCCAGCAGATGTCGTCGCTCCTGTCCAGGACGACACTTGAAACTCTTGCTCAGCCGTTCGACGCTGGAGAAGACATGACAAATGGCCGTATGCAGTCGGTCGTAACTATCCGCGAAGACGCACTCCTCGTACAACGCCTCCAGCGTATCAGCGTCAAGGAACTCGGCCGGTGTCAGGGTCGGTGTGCGAGCACCCGAATCATTGCCACTCGATGTTGCCGGTGGCGTCTCTGATGTCTCTGCCTCAGCCTCCGCATCGGGCTCAGATTCTGCAACTGCAATTGTATCCGCATCGGTTGCTGCTGTTGTTGTTGCTGTTGTTGTTGCGGGCGTTGTCAATTGAAGCATATCGATGAGCATTGGCGGCCGTTTCTGTGGCTGCGATTGGGATTGGGATTGGGTGCTGGTTGTGGTTGTGGTGCTGGCAGAGGTGATGGTGCTGGTGGAGCTGCTGCTGCTGCTGCTACTGCTGCTGCTATCATTTGGCGACAACATGTCCACATCCTGATGTGGACTGTAAATAGAAGACTTTGATTGAATTTGATTCGATTTGGCGTGTGACTTGGAACTCACCTGTTAGCTGCTGGCGCCAGCGCCGGCGTCGGACTATTGCACAATTGTGCGTCCTGTGAGAAGAGCTGGAGTGCTCGGGCCGCCACCTCGTTGGGTGTCATGGGCGCCACCTTGCCACTAGAGGCGCAATTCGCATTGCTGCACTGGGCATTGCCACAGCCCGACTGCAGCTGATGGAAATAACGCTGTATCAGATTACGCACCGCAGAACGTTTCATCTCCGGTGTAGCACGCCCATTGCCACCGCCTGTTCCAGTTCCAATTGTTCCTGCTGCTCCAGTTCCAGCTCCAGCTGTTGTTGCTCCTCCTCCACCCTGCAGTGCTGCTGCCGCTGATGAAGTGGAGGCGCTGCAATGCAGAAATCATTTTAGATATATATATATATATCTAGAAATTAATTCAGTTTATTCGATTGAGGCTCTCTCACCTTGAGACGCCTGGCAACGGCGCCTTCTGTTGCTGCTGCTCATGTTCCTCGCCCCCGCCGCTCATTGAGCGTCCGTCTCTCTCTCTCTCTCTCGGTCTGTCTGCCTGTCTGTGTCCTCCCTTTGGGATCAAAGCGCACTTAGCTGGTGTGCTGTGTGGCGTGCAACACTTGGCGCGCCTGTTTTGCCTTTGTTTGTGTGCCAATTTCCCAACGCAAAATATATATATGTGTGTGCACACACACACGCACAACCAAAAGAAAAAGGGTGCAAAAAAATCGATGTCGATGTCGATGTCCCTTTTCTTCGCTGGTAATTGTTGTTGTTGCTGTTGTTGTTCCTTTTGTTGTTGGTTGCCACTACTTGCGCATGTTAGCAACGTCTACTGCATGACACTTGAAATTCACAGTGTTTTCACTATTTAACAACTACGCATAACATAATATATGTACGCCTTTTTGATATTTAAACAAAAGTTGTGTTTTTAGATCAGAACAGAGTGCCTTTAATATTGAAAATCATCAACAAGCAGTGTTGCTAACGTTTGCAAAATGTTCATCATCTGTGTTGCCAAATGAATTTAGTTGTCTATCGATTTGGCGCAATTTATTTCTCATTTTCTATCGATTTTAACTATAATAGTTTTAAGCGAAAACGATATGCTTGAGAATTTTGCTTTTGGCAAGCGATTATTCTAAATATGTAGCAAGTATTGCTTTAAAATTTATAATAAAACATCACTTAATAAACATATATTTACATATTTACATTATATTATATGTATCTATATTTAGAAAGTAAATTCCATTATAGAATTTTGTTTACAGGTTTGAAAAGTAAGACTCCAAGTACTTGGAACCTTAACACAGAAATAAATCGCAAATTATTTGGCTATTTAAAAGCGAAACAAACTTGTAGGACTGAGATATTAATTTTACAAAGTAAAACTGGGTATCCCACATTTGTTTCTCACAGTGCGCCGTATAATCGAGCCAGTGTTGGTAAGCAGTTACTGCCACACTGTCTGACGACTGTTTTTATCAGCTGTAACTCATTTGTCGTGTGCGAAAACATAATAAGAACAACGACGAAACGAAAAAAAAGGTAGAACGACGAGCGCCAGCAAGAAAAACGAATAGATAAGAAATAAGAAAAAGAGAAATTACAAACGCCAGCAAAAGGACACACACATAAAATATTGCAAGCAACATGAAATGGTGCAAGGGCAACAACAACTGACTGCGACAGGTAAACAAACAACAACAGCGACTCCAACGGGAGGATGACGTCGACAACGACGGCGACGGAGAGTGGCAACTGTCAGTTGCAGCTGCAGCTGTGCGTGCGTGGGAATGTTGCATGGCAGGAGCTGCCTGTCCATTTGCGCTCCGTGCTGCACAACAATCAGCGCGACTATGAGAAATACGTGTTCAACTACAGCTTGAGGAATCAGTTACGTTTCCGCGGCAATCTCGCCTCGAAGGTGTTCCGCCAGGAGCAACGCTACTACGAACTGCTTATCCAAAAGAATATCAATAGCCTCGGCGTCTTTCCCTATCATCTGGCCGACATTGTGACGAAAGGATTGCGTGTGACACCCTTCAATTATTATCTGGATGTGCTCAGTCAGCTGCTGCGCAGCGATAAAAGCTACGACACTTTACCCAATTTTACAGCGGCCGATTGTCTCCGCGTCCTCGGCATTGGACGCAACGAGTATTTAGCACTGATTAGCGAACTGAAGACGCATACGCCGAGAACGCTGCTGTTCAGTGGCAAGCCAAACCCGCTGGACTATTTACCGAGACTGCCGGTGCGCGTTCACATGGAGCCCTGGTGGCGTTTGGACATTGGCTATGTCCTTGAGACGGATATACGTCTGATCACGCCCGGCGAGCGTAGTTTGCTCGATGATCTTATCGATTTTGGTGCACAGCCGACGGGCAAATGTGATTATCATGTCGTCCAGAGTCTCTATCGCAAGGGACTCGTCTATTTGGATGTGCCCATCAGCGGTGAGGATCGCATTTCCATACCGCCATTACGTAACTTTGTCATGAATCGTGTGAGTGGCGATTATTTTGAGAATTTACTCTACAAAATCTTTGTGAGCGCCGATGAGCACATGACCATTGCGGAACTGGCGCAAATGTTGCAACTGGAACTGGACAGCGTTAAACAGGCGGTTAGCTTTATTTGCCGGCTGGGCTTTGCTCAGCGCAAGCACACAGATCATGAGTCCGGGCAATATCATCCCAGTTGGGCAGACAGCAACGAACAGGAGTTGCCACAGACGCCACAAATCACGCCGCTCAACTACAATATGTATGCCAGTGGCAGCAATTTTGATTTGCAACAGCAGCAGCAGCAATCGAGTCCCAAGAGTCCCAAAACGCCAAAGCAGGAGAAGGATAAAGACAAAGATACGGACAAAGATAAGGATAGTAGCTCCATTGGTTATCTATCCTCGGATGGCAATACCAGTGACTTTAGCTTTGCCAACATTACCACGCCCACGGCACCGAATAACAACAGCAACAACACCAACAACAATAACAACAGCGATGAGCAGGAGCTTAGCTCCGAGCTGGAGGATGGCAGCGAGCGCACGACAACCACAAAGGCCAAACTACAAACAGCGGCGTCATCGCAATCGGTGGCAGCATCCGCCAAGAGTGGCAAACGCGTTGGCTTCCTCTTCGATTCGACGCTGACGGCATTTCTGATGATGGGCAATCTGTCGCCGGGCTTGAAGAATCATGCCGTCACCATGTTCGAGGTGGGCAAATTGTGCGAGGAGAGCTTGGACAGCTTTCTGGCTGAACTGGAGCAGGTCTCGCTGCTGGATGCCGAGGGTGAGGGCGATGTTTCGCGCTATTTTGCACACGCCGTCATCCTACGTTCGACGATCTGTTCGCTGCGTCCCCTGCTGCCCGGCGGCTTGGATCTGTTGCGTCTGGAGTGCCTCGAGGGTCTCGATTGGCAGACGCGGGATCGTGTGCTCGAGAAGAAGTACAAGCTGATCATCTCGGCAACGCCACTGACGGCCACCCTAAGTCACATGTTCAGCATTCCGTTCTTTGGACAATTTGTGCGCAGCTCCGATGCGACACCCATGTGGAGCAAGCTATTCTACAATCATATCACTGGTGAGTTTAGCGGTTTATGTTTCTGTTTCTGTTTATATTTATATTTATATTTATATTTATATTTATATTTATATTTATATTTATATTTATATTTATATTTATATTTATATTTATATTTATATTTATATTTATATTTATATTTATATTTATATTTATATTTATATTTATATTTATATTTATATTTATATTTATATTTATATTTATATTTATATTTATATTTATATTTATATTTATATTTATATTTATATTTATATTTATATTTATATTTATATTTATATTTATATTTATATTTATATTTATATTTATATTTATATTTATATTTATATTTATATTTATATTTATATTTATATTTATATTTATATTTATATTTATATTTATATTTATATTTATATTTATATTTATATTTATATTTATATTTATATTTATATTTATATTTATATTTATATTTATATTTATATTTATATTTATATTTATATTTATATTTATATTTATATTTATATTTATATTTATATTTATATTTATATTTATATTTATATTTATATTTATATTTATATTTATATTTATATTTATATTTATATTTATATTTATATTTATATTTATATTTATATTTATATTTATATTTATATTTATATTTATATTTATATTTATATTTATATTTATATTTATATTTATATTTATATTTATATTTATATTTATATTTATATATATATTTTTAAAATAATCTAAAATTTATAATATTTACAGCAGTAGGTAAATACTTGGGTACAGGGTATCTCCTAGTCGAGTTCTCTCTATTGTTGTAGCTTATGGTGCTATGTATATGGGTAACAAGTTATATATTGACAGGACACTGTAGACTAAGAAGTCACCTAACTAAACTAGGTATATATAGTAGCGATCTGTGCAGGTTTTGTGAAAGAGAGGAGGAATCCTCGATGCACATCCTAGCAGAATGTGTCGCCTTAACTAGAAGCAGACGCAGCATCCTATGGGTGCATGTTTTGAATTTTAGAGACATAGAAGACCTCATCACATTCTTGTGGGAGCTGGGGCTCAGAAGGGGGCACAATAGATCAAATAGGGCACGGTGCAATTCCCCTCCCCCCAGTAATAATTATAATAATAATAATATAGGGTAAAGGGTATTTTCAAGCCTCTTTGATGCATTTTTTTTCGATTATATTTATTTTATATAAAATATTCGATTGACACATGAAATCTGAACAGACTTTTCACACTTTGCTCTTTCACAGGCTATGGCCCGCCCAGTTTGTTATTGTGCCGGGGCACGGTGCTCAAGACGCTGCCACGCCTCTTTCTGGGCTATGGCAAGCTGCTGGTGAACATTCTGCATTCGGATGCGTATGTGCTCAACTCGGAGAGCTTTCGCAATCTAAACGACCAGCTGAAGAACGGCTGTGTCCTGCTGCAGGGCTACGGGATACGCACCGCCGGCCAGCTACACTACGAATCGTTTCCATTCCACGCAACCGATGCCAGCCAGGCCAAATGGGCCAATCATCGTGCCGTACAGAAACTGGCCGAGCATCTGGATTTGCGCCATCAATGTGGATATATCACATTCCTGAACACGGGCGTGCCCGATCTGGGCTGTGAGGACTACGAGCTGCAGGTGAGACTGAAGCAGCCGCAACGGAAGCGACCCAACACCAAATCAAATCATGTGCCAAATGATCTGTTGACCAGTCCCGATGAGAATCACTTTGCTGCCACGCCGGAACATGGACCGGCCAACGATTACACATCGTCCGATTGCGGCCAGCTGTTGGCCAGCGAATTGGCCAAATGCACCGACAACAGTCGCGTCGAGCTGCTCTCGCAGAGTTCCGTTGAGTTGCCCATCGGTGATGGTGCTGAGCCAGTGGCGGCTGAATCGCAGTTGCCGGAATTGTCCGGCGTCGAGGATTGGACGCTGTTGGATGTGAATTTTGGTGTGCCGCTCTTCGATGTCGATACAAATACGCGGATCTGTGAGCAGCTGGTGCGTCATCTATGCAGCGATGATAATCTGCGCCAGCTGCCCGCCAGCGGTCAGCATGCCCAGCAGCTGTTCCTCGACTTTGTCCGTCAGTGCATGCACTTTGAGGAGGAGCAGGAAGCGACACAGCTGCGTGAGCCACTGCAGCCGACAAGAAACTTACCGCATCCACGCATCAATCTGGCATTTGAGAATGGGCGTGTCGGCTCGTGGAATGGTCGTTAAAATGGCGACGCCTACCCATTGTATTCCAGCGAAGTCCAGCATTCAAACATTCCAGCACTCTCAGCTTACAAGTATTTTGTATTTTTTGTATGTATATCCAATCTTTTTATCAGTTGGGCCTTGTACAGTTCGAGCTAGCCAAGATATTTATATAAAACACAAAAAAAAAAAACAACAAAAAACCAAAAACAAGAAGAAGAAAATTACCTTATCAACAATTAGTCAGCTTATTAGTTCTGTAGAGTTTTGCAATATGCAGTCAGAGGCAAGATACCCAAACAAAATAACCAAAACATTAACAACAAATTACATAGTACATATGTACATAATGAACAATGCTGCAGTTGTGCACTGCAATCAGAGTTTTATGTTGAAACCAGTCAGCTCAGATAATTATAACATGTATTTATTTATGTTAGCCGACATTTAATACAATTAATAAACGTTACCAGCTGACAAGTTTAACTAATTTCCATAAGTTTGAATTGTATATGTTTGAAGCTGTCATCCCTTTAAAAATAAATCAGAAGCTTTTAGCGATCCTTTTGCAGTTTCTGTTATTCCCACAATTAGCACAACTGAGCCACGAAGTCTTCTTTTTTGTGGAGTTTAGACTTGAAACATCCGAAGATCTTAAAATGATGTATAGATTCTGGTTTTTATATCCTAAATTTTTCTCGGAGTAGGTAGAATTTTAGAAAATTTATTATAATAGCAGTGATAATTTATATTGACAATTTGAAAATACAAATCATATTTAATTTGCATCAATTTTAAATTGTAGCTGGGTGTATTTTTAACCACGCCACGCCAAACTATATCATCGTATCTTCTGGTATCAGAACTACCATTAATTGTTAGAATATGACATCATATCTGTGTCATTGCCACTGAATCCACGTCAACTCAGTTGGTATTCCGCCATTAAAGTTTTCCAGATTATATAGATAAATTTAAATCTGCCAATATCATTTCACGTTTTATGATATCGTTTTGTAATTTGTATATTTATTGGCTCTTTTGTTTGATGGTTTTCTAATGTTCCTGGAAACCCCCAAAAGATTTCAACAAATCCGTCTTTTTCGTACATATATTTTAAAAGCACTTATCTTATCTGCAATTGGACTCACAATGTGTTAACTTGACTTCGACAGCGTCTATAATAATAGTGCATATACTCAAATATGGAGCGCAGAAAAATGAAATAGAATAGTTCAGAGATAAAAACAACGCTGAAGCCAAACATGAGACTCATAATGCCGCCAGTTAAAGCTAAAAAAAAAGTTAAATATATATACTTATATATATATATATATATAAATATAGGTTTGTATTCATTTTTATGGTAACTTACACATATATTCTGTGATCCCCGTGTAGGATGATCTCACATTGCTGCGAAAGTAATTGTCATCGTGATAGAAATTGACTATGGCCAGGTTCGTGCGTATATAATCTGTGGAGAAGTTCTTAGAGTATTCGTTTTGAACCTTAACGCCCCGCTGATTAAATGGTATGGTGGGTATAGAAAACGGATTCGGAAAGTATTGGATATCATGGCAGCTGGGCAGGCAGAGCTCCTTACACACCGTACTCTCACCATCGACAATTTCCGTTTCCGCTCGCTCCAAACAATCGAAGTGAGACACATGACACACGGTTGCATTGCGATAAATCAATGGCAGATGATATGGTATGCAATTGCAGAGTTTCACAAAGTGATCGGCATCGCATTCGGCCTCGCAATTTCGGCGAGTGTAGTATTTGTAGAAAAGTAGTTCCTGCTCATCGCTAAATATGCATTGACGCCGCTGGCGATCGATGTCACGGATATTTGTAACGGCCTCATAACTATTCGGCACGATCCTATAGTTGGTTTCGTGTCCAAGCATTATCGGTAGACCCGATTCCTTCAGACGCGGCTGATCGATTGAGTTATACATGAGCATCTGAAATAAGTCAAGCAACTTGAGAGCTATTCCAAACTTACCAATGCTCCATAAAAACTCCATCAAAACTAAACCGATCGACAAATAATTCTACATTTCGATTCGAAATCACGATTCTAGATCGATATTGATGTTAAGATTCTAAGCCTGCTTTGCATACCTTAAATCCTTGTCCATTTGTGGATGAGCAGTAATAGTCATCTAAATGGCCATTGAGTACGATTTGTAGACCATTTGCAATACCAACACCGATGCCACGTCGTGGATAGAAACCAGCTGGCAATTGCTTTGGATAACCACTGATTGGATGCCAATCGATGGCAATATCCGTGAGTCCGTTCGACGAGGTGTAATCCCGTATCGTGGTCGCACTTTAATCATGTATGCATCAAATATTAAATTGTAGTCTTATCCGTATTGTGTGTAGTTTTGTAGTTTACCTGTGCTTGTACAGATAATACGGATGAAGAATGTTGAAGACACAGCAGAGGCCCTCATCAACGAAAAACTCCCGAAAGAGATCGGTGCAGGGCATGGATTTCTGTTCGAATATGCAGGAGACAATCATTTCATCGCATTTGTGTGAAATGTTCATAATAAAATTGGCAAATGTATCCTTTTTAGTATGCGGCTTAACATATCTGTACTGTGTATAATTGTAGTCCTGAGAGCAAGTCTTCTGTAGCATCGCATACTCCGAAGTTCCACTGTAAAAGTTCCAAATGTAATGTACAGAATAAATATATTCTCTTTATTGTTTACGGTTGAAAGTGTGCCACTTTTGAGTTGATTGCTTTGTTCATGCTGCACACAGTTATCGCTGGAAAGGGTATATCCTGTATGGGTGTCATCGTTGAGCTAATACCGATGATAACTGGTGTACTCTCCCATTTGTTGAACACATTCAATGCCAGATTGATGGCCACACAGAGCGCGATGACAAACACTTTGCCAAAATAGAACTGCACCCAGCCGTGGAGCCGACCGTCCCAAACATATTTCAATCCGTGCAAGGATGTGGTACTTAGGAATTCCTTTGACCTTCCTTTCACCCTGTTCCACAAAGTGTTCGGCAGCGATGATTTATTGACAACCATTTTGGGAATACTACCGCATAACTTGGTCTCTTATATAGTAGCTGGAAATTACCATTCGATGCAATTACTTAATTGATTTCCATTCCACAATTGGTCAAATGTAATTGGAGGTTTTCTTTAATGACTTTTCTAATTATGATGCACAACAAATGTATTTAGCTTAAGTTGACTTAGAGCCAGCAAAATACTTATTGTTAAGTAAGTTACTGAAGCAAGAAAATACGCTTTTTCAGGCAAGCCGAGAACTAAGTTACCCTTGTAAAATTGATAATGAGTTTGGTTTGAATATGTTTTGTCATATAAAAAAATGTTAATATGCTGGAAGTCACCCGTTACCAAATAGTTTCGATGATACAATGGCTTAAAGTTGATCATTTATTTATTTATCATATATCAAGCAGATATTTTTAAGTAGAGAAAATTAGTTAGAAATATTAATATCAATTTTTGAGTGAAGAATACTCTTTTAGCAGATTGTCAAATCGTAACCGGAAGCGCAACTTTACCGATTGAAATTCAGATTCGGAACTGAAATTCGGCATATTTTTCAAGCATTACCGAGTACAGATAAAATATGGAAACAATTGCTAACCTTTACCAAAACCGGAAACGAAATATGAATCAGTTTGGCTTGGACTCAAATTCATCTAAACGATTAATTACAGAAAATTCAGTGATAAGCTTTGACCAAGTCCCAAATGAAGTGAATTGACAAAATATAAATGGTGGACAAATATGAATTTAATCACAATTAATACAGTTTGCTTTGCATTTACATATGGCTTCCGTTGCTTTATATTACACTATAAGCTTAAAGATGAGGCTGCTCTCTCCGCGATCTGCTTGGCGGGTTGATTACTGTTGCCACTCGCACTTCCACTTGCGTTGCCACCGCCACTGCCACCGCCACTGCCACCGCCACCGCCACTGCCACTGCCACTGCCACTGGCACGCCTGTGCCTGTGCGAGGAGAGCTGGGCTCGGGAGAGGACGCTGCCATCGCAGCTGATGCAATGATAGTGCGTGTGTCGCAGTGCATAGGTGCACGACGGAGAGGCGCAGACCTCACTGCTGGCTATCTTGCGGAAGCCAGCGGATCTCACATACTCCAGCCGCATATGGAGGCGACGATGGGCGACAACCTTATTGGAATCGGTGCAAACGTAATCGCATTTACGGCAATGGAAGTGCGATGATTTCTTTGGAGCTTCTAAAAAACGATGCACAATTCATTTTACATTATAAAAAATAAAATAAATGCAAAAAACAAGAGACTATGTCGTGCTTATCCTATATATTATATATCCTTGCAAACTTTAGTCAACTCACTGACTTCAAAGTGTAATTAATTTGTTGAAAGCTAGATGATATTGTTGTCGAATCTTGATGATTATTTTGCCATAATTTGAGGAGCGTAATAAAACGGGTTTTTCATCTGTTCACTGATCGTTCATATGGCAGCTTTATGGTATACTAATCTGATCTTTATGATTTTTTGTTTACGTGTTGGAAGTAGAATAGTTCGTGTATTGCTCAAGTTTAGTTCAAATTTAAAAGAGGTTTATGAAAGAAGTCAGCCTTCGACCGATCATTCCTAAGGAAGCTATATGATATAGTAGTTTGATCTTGATGATTTTTAGTTAAATTATTAGGTGCATATAAGACCGCCAATTGGGACAAGTATGGCTTAGATTTCTTGAGAAACAAACAAGTCCATACAGGATCTCATCTTGCGACCGATTATTCCTATGCCCTAAAGCAAAGATATGGATGTATATGCTGAGCTTAATCAAGAAACTGACAGACGGACAGATGGATAGACGAACTTGTACTGATCCTGTCGGCTTTTGATGCCTATGAAGAATATGAGTTGCATCCTGCTGACCTTTACACACTTTTGCACAAGGCATACAAATATAAAGAAGGAGAACAAAAAGTGCGCACCTACCCGTTGCAGATGCGGACGATGTGGCATAGGTGCAGTCGGACACATGGCATCGCATATTGGCGCGATATTGTCGAAAATCATCGCCCATCAGGGTGTCCATGCGTTCATGCCGCGCCGTATGTTGCACGAAGCGAGTCTTGTCACAGAAACTGTAATGGCAATCCCGACGATTGCAATGGAAATGCGACTGATGATTGCGATAGCCGCATCTCTCGAATTTGCAATCCTCATTGAACCGGAATTTGAGGTAGCCCATGGGTATATCCTGGTCACGTGTACGCTTAACACTAACTCGACTCGTCGCTGCTGGAGTTGGTGTCGCCGTTGAATTTGAATTTGAATTTGGTTTTGGTGCACACTCCTCCCTAGCAGAAGATGTGGATGCTGTTGTTGCTCCTGCGGCAGCTGTTGCTGTTGCTGTTGCTGCAACAGCAGCAGCTGCATTTATTAGCAGCATCTTTTGCTGGGCGGCCTGCTCCAGCAGCAGTCGCACATCCAGCTGGCCAGCGGCCAGAAAGCTGGGCAGCAGCACTTGTCGCTGATACAAATCAAGTAGTTGCTTGAATTGCATTAGTTTTACACCCGTTTCCGTTTCCGTTTCGATTGCCATTGATGTGACCGTTGCCATTGCTGATGCCGTTTCCGGTTCAGTTTGTTGCTGCTGAACCGCACGCATGCTCAGATCTTCCGGCTGATCCGACACGCTGTTGCCGCCTGCTGACTGCTCCGCCGCTGCCGTACCTGCTGCTGCTGCGCTTGCATTCTCCGGATAAAAGGTGCCCGCGGCACGAACAACTATAAATTATAAATTGCACACACACACATTGTATAAACCCAGATTGATGTCATCCCATTAATATTACGCACCGGAAACCCGCTCCAAGGATTTGCTGCTTGCCGCCGCCTGCATCGAAAACATCAACTGCAATCAATCAATCAATCAACGATTATTAAAATGAAACCAAGTACAAAGATCACAATTTAATGATATAAAGTATGTCATTGCATATTACGTTTTGTTGAAGACGGCACTAAATTGACCAGAAAATGGTTAGAATGTTAGACAACTGAAAACATATTATATCTGGGCTACTCCACAAAGATGGCAAATGGTTGAGTGATATATAAAACTATGGCACATTGATCTACGCACTGGAATAGAAACCTGTCTGTCAGAAGAATACTCTAGTCTAGTCTAATATAGATCCATAGATCAGTTGGGTCTTAAGAACGTTAGTTGCTGATTCCAGTTTCATTTGAAATTTGACACGCTGATCAAAACTATCCAACTTACTGGAATTGGAGAGCGACTTTCAGCCAACTCCAGCGTTGAAGTGGCTTTTATTGCGTTGGGTCCATTGGCCAAACTCCTTCTTGGCGAGTCGACAGTCCAAACACGTGCTCTCTTCCGACTGTTGCGACCAGGTTGGAGTTCAGCTGGACTTGGAGCACTAATTGCTTGCGTTGTTCCACCACCAAGTCTGTGGGTTGTGAGGAGGCGGTCCTCGTTGCCATCGCTGGGTGCTGCCAATGGGGCACATGTGGCCAAATCATTTTTCTCCAACTTGAAACTAGTGAATATGGCTTGGGGCGAGTGTTGAGCCTGCAGCGAGATCGAAATATGATTTCCGAATGATAATTAATAATAATCTCGTTTGAATACACAAATATATATAATTAATAGCATAAATCATTAAATATAAATATTTGCAATATTCTGTTTGTCAGTACATAACTTAATGAGATCATGCCAAATAGTCATTGTTCTTGGAGATTATCTATATTTATATTTCAACAATAAGAACTCGATGCGTTTTTCAGACCCACCCCCCACCCACCCACCCCTCTCTCTATTACCTTAAAAATTGTAGGCGCTGCTTCAATGTTGTTGTTGTAATGGTTGTTGTTGCTTTTTTTCATAGTTTCGGATTTATGACAAACAGTCGGAACCAGTTTATTATTTCCGAAATTACTGTTAATGTTTGTTGTTGGCCCAAAATGTCACTATTTAAATTTTGTTCACGCATCAAAATCAATAATAATTAAATAAATAAAAAAAAATATGGCAACGTTAAAATAAAAACCAAATACAAAAAGAGAAACCACAAAATGCCACTTTTATAAGGCTAGCTTACGAATACCCTATAGTAATAATTATCTAACCTAACCAAAAAAATAAATATATATATATGCATATATACATAAAATAAATGGGATTATTTCCAAAAGTTTACATTCATTGCGTACATATGCAAGTATATGTCTTTAGTTATATTTAAAAAATAAATATTTATATATATTCTGGGAGTAGAGTATAAAAAAGTCGTTGCAATAATTTGGGGGCATTCGCATTCATAAAAATAATTACTCCAAAATATTGAAAAAGACAATGAAACGTGTTTGGTTTTACCTGATAAGTTGTTGCTGTTGCACACACAAACACACACACACACACACATAGATATAGTCATTCATATAAGTACACACACCTTATATGATTAAATACAATATATAGAAGTTATTGTAGTTGTGTCGTTCCTTTTAATCGTCATATTCGACTCTCGAGGGCGGTCACCGAGGGTCGCTTTAGAAGTGATGAAACAATTGAAATTGTAACTCATCAAAAAATACAAAATAAATATAAAATAAACAAAACTCTGAATTGCTCAGATTTTGAATCAGATTTATGATTGATACTCAGAGTAAATTGATTTGACGTAACGTAAGGAAATGGAAGCATTTTAGGCAGCAAAATATATAGAAAAATGTTGAGTTTTAAACTCGCATTCAAAGTTTGCATTGGGCAACTCGGTTTATTGACAAATCCGAATTCAAACTGGAAAAATCTAACATAATTTAACAAATGTTTAGATATTTTCAAAATGAATAAACTCTGATAAAAGCCGTACTATGCTGAGACTCTAATAATTCGCACTAAACCAAAATTAAACAAATTATTTGTATTTATAAATATTTTTTTTAAATAGCGGTTTTTTTTTAGCTCTCTTCCTGTGTCTGACAAATGTAGGTCTTTATTGCGCTTAAGCAGACGACTTTGCTTTATTACCCAAAAGAAACACAGAATACCGCAAAAGGCAATGCACAAAATATTTATTCAAATTATTCGATTCACACACACACACACACACACACACACGCACACACACATAAGTGACAATCAGAAAGATACAAAATAACAATTGTATGTACTTGGCCAACACCTGCCTCACACCTCACCTCCCGGCTAGGCCTCCCCCCGCCGCATCTACGGCCAAGAGGCTGACGCGTGGGCTTGATAATCGTAAACACACACACACACACACACATACACACATATATGCTTACGCACTTGTGTGTGCAATAGCCGACAAACTGGGCTCAAAAATGTAGAAATTATGAAAATGACAGTTAAAGGCACAAAACGTACGCCAGCCAGCTAAATAGAGGAGTGCGTGTGTGTGTGTGTATATATGAGTAGGTGGGTGTGGGGGGGGGGGGTTTGAAATAAATGCGGAAACACTCGTTGTCAATATTAATATGACGAATATGGCAAAAACCAAATCCGAAAACTCAATTCAACACACGGCACATAAAATGCCACATTTGGCACACCCCCTCCCCTCCCACCACCTGCTCACCTCCTCTGAAAGTCTATCAATGCAAATAGGCGCAAATTCCTATGTGAGTGTATATATATATATATATATATATATATGTGTACAGTATGCATTGGCATTAGTTAGGGCGCGTTGGAGGCTAGACAAACCAAAAAAAAAAATTAAAAATAAAAATTGTATTCAAAAGTGACGCGAAGAAAAACTATTTTAAAAGCGATAAAAGCAAAACATTCTTAATCATTTTAGCTAAATAAGTACGTAAATCATATTAGCAATTAGTATATATATATATATTATTCCTTAAAACTCTATGTCTATGCAGATTTGTAAACAATACGATTTGTAATATATATATAACCATATAACTGTATATTTATATAACGGAAATTTGTGTTTTTCTGAGTAGCCATTTCTTACATCTCTTAATTCAAGTCTACATTTTTCTACAATTTTGTTTTGATTAAAATTTGTCCAATTTAAATGGTGCATTTTTTTATGTACATAAATTAGCTAAAATTAGCATTAGCTTTTTACTTTCTTTTATTATCATTAAAAACTTGAGTTTTCAATTTACATAGTTTATAGCTCATTTAATTTTATTTGAAAACAATTTACGGCAAAAACCAGAAAATTGTTCTAGATTTTAAGGCGACTTTCATTTCTTTTTGAGTGTATGGAAAAATAGATGGAGTAAAATATTGCTCCGATTTTCGAAAATGATCTCTGATGATTCAATGATATAATAAAGATTTCTTTAAATTTGCTGATTCTTGAAAAGCAGTTCAAATTCTTTCACAGTTTGAGCATATTTAATTTGTTTACGCGTAAATTGAGCGCTGTACATAAAGTACTGATGAACTTGGACAATTCTGATTGTACATTGAGAGATAGTGAGAAAAAGAGAGAGAGAGAGAGAGAGAGAGATTGTTTTAGCTTACGCTTTTGGTAGACCTCGACAAAGCGATTGTTTGGCTTGGCCTGCCGCGTTTGCGATTAAAGAAACCATCGATTGAGGTGATTTGTGTGGGCGGAGCGGCCAGCTCGTTGCTCTCGCTGGTGGTGGCATCCACATCCGTTGACTCGGTGCCACTGCTGATGTGCTCCATGCTATGCCAGCGCAGTCGACCCGGACACTTCCCCTGCACCCGTTTCCCGCTTATCTTTTAGGTTTGAGGGCACTTGCTGAAAGCGACACGAATTTCAATTGCAAATTGATACCTTGGGAATGCAATTGGCAAGTTGGTAATACCAAACAGTTTTAGCCAAAAAAAAGAAAAAAGAAGACGAAAAGAAAGGCAAACAGAAACACAAAAATGTGACTCATAAGCAGCTCACAAGGCGGAGGTTAATGCCGCACCGGCGCCAGTCAGCAGAAAAAGAACACCTTAGTTGTGAGAGAGCTCGACTAGCAGATACCCTGCAGCCAGCTATTGCATATATCCGATATCGATGTCGATATCGATATCGATATCGATAAAAGTACAGGCTGTAGTCATATTTGCAAAGTTTCTCTTTAAAATCAGTTTGCAATTCTTTTAATTTCTTTCGACTTATGCAGGTATATATATATATATATATATATATTACATATAATTATATATTTATTTGCGTATCATTGCGTGTGCGTGCTGATAGTGGATTGCTCAATATGAAGAGACAGACTGAGAGACTGAGACACAGAGAGAGACGTGCATGGCTTAATCGACTCGGCTTTTGTTGCTGATCAAGAATATATAATCTACAATCTATAATATATATAATATATAACGGGTGCGTCTTCTTACACTGCTTAGAATGTATCATACAGTGGAATTCAAGTTCTGTTAGTTTTGTCCAAGATTTTTGGGTTTTTCCCTTTTTATGGTTTAATATTTAATTGGGAAAAAATAGATGAGTTGCATACAAAAATTTGGAATGGGCATGGAAAAAAACACTCTAACCTGAGGAAGTAGCTAAGATCCTTGATTACAAGCATATTGGAATGAACAACAGACAAATATCAATTATATTATGTCGATCGGCATCAGCAATTGATGATTTGTTAAAATTAAAGGAAAACGAAAACAAATAATGCTAAAAAACAAACATCAAAAAATGATCACACAGGTAGAAATCGGCAATCTTATGGTCTGGGTCCAGGCCATAAAAATGCTACGGCATCTAATATTCTATTTGATCTAAGGTTACAAATATCGAAACATCGTGTTCAACAAATTTGATCAGAAAGTAATCGATGGGTTTGGAAGACAACGAGAGAGAAAATGAGTAGCTACGAAGGCCGAAGGCTATCTGAGTTCTGAATAGTTGTTGAATCGATGTCAATTCGAATTTTATTATTATTATATACAAATCTGGAGGCGGAACACATTATTAAGTTGTTTCATGTCATTTCTACATATTATATTAATTTTATTAGCACTGCCTTTAATCGAAATTCGCAACTCAACCTTAAAATTAAACTTAAACTTAACTGCTAAAAATTAATAAAAAATGTTATGTTAATGTTAAAATTAAGTGCATTTAATCGAATTTCGCGGAGTGTATAAATTTTATTGGGTCTAACTTGCTTCCAACTGCCTGCATTTTTTTATTATTGGAATATACATTTCAAATGAAGATCAACAGATATTCAACAGATATCTTCAAACTGAACTTTATAAACATATTTATAAATGTTCATCTACAGTAGACACAATTGAAAGTATTCCCACTTATTTGTCTACTCTCTTTAAGATCGTCCACTTTAAGATTTGATGCTCATAATTTGTATCTAAAAATGGGGAACTAAGTTCAATCGTTTCTAAAATGAGCACTAAATCAGTTATAAATAATTAAATATCTATTATGATTCTGTCAAATATGTTTTGATGCTATTGTGAAGTAAATATATATATATATATATATATATAGATGGAAAAGATGGAAGTAATTTTGGGTTGCACTTGCTTTATACATAAGTCTGATCGTGATCAAAGGCGAATCCTCTTTCGTAACTTCAGCTACCAAAAATGAGGTGAATAAATAAGAATTAAATATATTAGACAAGCGAGTTATTATAATTCTAAATTATATCAGATCTGCAAAGCATCCAGGAGAGAGGAGGAACAATGCGGATCATATGCCTATAAGGCCATGAAACCACTGCTTATCTTCATAGAATCGATGAGGACAGAAGTGGAGAGCTATGATAATAAAACATCCATTAAGAACAGGGAAATTGAAGATCTTCAATTGAAGGTATCTGAATATGAATCAGATACAATTAAGAAATTGAGAGAGCAGATTAATACGGGCTTGAGAGAACAGATCATCAACAAGGACAGCGAATTAAAGCAGCTACAAGTTAGACCAGAAAAATGTATATGAAACTAGAATTCAGGAACTGAGAAACTATAACAATAGATCAGCAAGGCAGGACTCTGAAATCAAGGAGTCGCAGAAGAAACTAGTTGATCAAAATGAAAATGTCGCCATCATACAGGAATTAAGAAGTCAGATAGATTTATGCAAGAAGAACAATGACAATTTGCAATCAATCAGGAATGAATTAAATAAGCTCAATTCACGGAAATGTGAGGAATGCACAAGTGATGTAATCTCCAAACAAAAACTTCAAATTGATAGCGATGCAATCAAATTGCAGGAGTTGGAGGAACAATTGGAGGAAAATAAGAAAACCATTGAGGAAAAGAATCGACAAATATCCAAATTAGAAAACTATGTCAAAAAAAGCGATATGAAATTGGAGGACTTAAAGGAGAAACCCTTTATTGGCTGCACTTCTTTTGGAGATGCTCCGGGTGTTCATAAAATCAGTTTCTCTAATTACTCCTTTGATGCTTTATGTGACTCTGGGACAGCAGGTCCTGGATGGACAGTTATCCAGCAACGAATCAACGGTAAAGAAGATTTCAACAGGGGTTGGGCAACATACCGTAAAGGCTTTGGTACCTTTGATGGTGACTTCTTCTTGGGCTTGGAGAAGATCCATCGGTTGACGAGCTACAAACCCCATTAACTCTATATACATCTGGAGAGATTGGATGGCAGAATATAATATGCGAGATATCAACAATTTGCCATTGCTGGCGAAAGCGATGATTACCGACTGAGTTTAAGTGGATTCAATGGCAATGTCCACAGATATTATGTCCAAAATTAACAGCAATAACGAGCAATTTACGACAGATGATCGTGATAATGATAAATGGAATAATGGCAATTGTACATCAAGATTCTATGGTGGATGGTGGTTCCCTCGCACTTTGTGGATTTAATTTTACGTAAGCAAATGACTCTCTTCTTCATCTCTATTTATATATTTAACTGTTTTTTTCTTTTATTCTACAGTTCCTTAAATTCAAAGTACTATGACACTATTAATGACTGGAAGAAAGATGGTATATCTTGGCTTGGCGCAGTCAGAAAAGTTAAAATGCTTATTCGCCCAATAGATATATAAAAATGATGCAACTGTGAATATGAATTGTACTTTGGAATTGTAAATGTAATTACATGAACTCTCAAGTAATTAAATTGGAACTGTAATTACAACAAATTTTATGAATTTCTACTTGCGTGATTTCAACTCTCCGAAGGATAACTTAATAACTGTATAAATACCTGAATCTATAATAACATCCTAGCAAATATAGACGTGTAACTAAATAAGCGTATTAATTAATATTTGAGCTCGCTTCGCTTATCATGCTGCTCGCTTCTCACACCTACACGCCTCGTCTTATCAAATTGGCAGCCTCTAATTCCATATACAAAAATGACTTCTTTGGGATATTTGTCTTGGGAGCAGTGTGCGATAGAAACAGATATAATGGCTGACCTATTCAAGTGGCGAGGAGTGTACCGATTGGATTTTATAATGACTGGAAGAGAGATGGTATATTTTGGCGTAACCCAGTCAAAAATGTCAAAATCCTTATACGCTCAGCAAAAATATAGAATTATATGAATTGTGTTGGAAATAACTGTATTTGCTATGTACACCGCAGCTTGTCTTGCATTCCCGTTTTGTAGTCTTAATCTGTTGTTGCCTGCGAGCAACGGTAATTATAAGTTCCTTATGATCGAGACCTTCTTCGATGGTATGTTTAAGCTACTTTCATGAAGTATGAGTCAGTCGCTTTTGGTCGCTTGAATCGCGTAGTATAAGTTGCATGAAGCGGACATATTTTCTGTATTAAAGACAAAGCTCTGAATAAATATAAACCCCAATTGTATTTACCAATTCTAAATATATTAAATTTAAAATATTAAAAACTAAGTTTTCATTGTAATCCAGTTTTATCAGATTAGCTGTTCAGTCTTTTAAATTGTTCCATAAATAAATATTAAAATTTTCAAGATAATTTTATATTTTTTCCTGGCTGTTGCTTTAGGCTTGGAAAAATAAGCTATTCAAGCTATTTATATCTGCTCTATTCGCTTAATTATAAAATCTATAAAAATAAATAGCAATTTTCACATTATTGGAAATTCATTCGTCAAAGAAAAACTATTAGAAATTACTACGAGTATATATTAAATGTGTTCCTAAATAGCTGCATATATTTGTATACAAGTAGTATTTTTTACACTGTGTCGAATGCTTTTGTTCCACACACATTTTGAGTGCATTAGCCAGTCAAACATGACGTTGAATGTTAGTTTACAATCAAATTTACGACGTGTATCACCCCAATAAATGTCACCACGAATAATTCTAATTGTATTTGCAGCCAGCATTATTTTTCTGCTCATCAACTATGGAATTTATATTTGGTTTTGCAATGAATGTATTTCAACCCAAGCTTATCTGATTACGATCCATAGGAGTTGATTATCACTTTAAACCTAATTGGTGCACCCAATCATATCTATATGAGACACTATGATAATACATATTTATTGCACAAGCTCCTGGCTAATATTGAACAGCAGCTGAAAAAAGCAGGTCAGCTTACCGATTGTCATCAGTTGTTCCACAACCTCAAGGATCACGATAGCGATATTGAAGACGATCACTATCCGTTTCTCGAGGAGGGTTCGTATTCGTATTGATGGAACTTGCACAATGTTAATCATAATTTTTAGGCGTGCCAGTGATGCATATAGTGCCACATACGTATCCAGAACTATGGCATACAGCTGCTGACAATCTGGACAATTTGCACTTTCCAACAATTCGTAATATGAACACGATTCTTACCCACTTTGTTTATGACTACTTGATAAACCATGATCGTAACAACACCGAAATTGAATATTATTGAAGTTAACTTTGTCATTTATGTTTACTACTTATATAGCTTAAGGCTCGACTGAAATACATTTTTCTAATACATAAACTTTAAGCTTTATGTGTTTTCAAATAATTTATGGGCAATAGAAGCACTGATTTAAGCTTTAAAACGTACAAAAACAAGCTTATGAGCAAGCTTGAGTTCCATTAAGCT